>JBAWJQ010003069.1:0-121155 GCA_037783105.1 Bactrocera zonata | reverse complement strand
TTTTTTATAGTACATTTTATCCTTTTTTATCTTCTTCTTTACTGGCGTAGAAACCGCGTACGCGGTTATAGCCGAGTTAACAACAGCGCTCAAGTCGTTTCTTCTTTTTGCAATGTGGCGCCAATTGCAGATTCCAAGCGAAGCCAGGTCCTTCTCCATATGGTCTTTCCAAAGTAGTGGTGATCTTCCTCTTCCTCTGCTTCCCCCTGCGGAAACTGCGTCGAATACTTTCAGAGCTGAAGTATTTTTGTTCATACAGACGACATGACCCAACCACACTGACAGTATACATTTTACTACATACATACATCTTTATTTTACATGGAAATTTAGTGGAACAATAAAATAGTAGTGCATAGAAAAAGTTATGTTAAATAATCATTGAAAGATCTTTTTGAAGTTTTGTTTGTATATAGTATATGCAAAATACTTGGTATTATGGCCTTAACTTTTAGTTACAACTTTACAAAGTCTCTTCATAGACTCCACAGGTGTTTCCACTCTTAATTACGGATCACAGCTCGTTGTGGTTTTTGGGTTTAGCTCTCCAAACCAATTTCTTTATATGAGACGAAAAATTCTCAATGGGATTGAGGTCAGAAGATAGAGCTGAATGGTTCAGAAACTCAGTTCCACTGATTCGAAACTATTCTTGTGACAGCCAACTCTAGCGGCTTATCTTCTGAAAATAGCATAACAATTTGCAGTATATTGGCATATGTGTGTTGATCCATGATACATGATGTCTCAATTCGATGGATAGAAATAAGCCGTTGTACTAAAAAATGTATCTGTAGTCAACGTCACGCAAAGGCTACTTTGGTGAATTGCGGCTATTTTAATGAAAGCTGTTACTAGTGGTCCTGGATATAAAATAAAATTTTATTTCTATTACGAATGCCACAGCTACGAGAAAGCGCAGACAGTTCACTGAAAGCTCTAAGAAAGCTCAGTGAAAGCTATTTTGTCTACTTCAGGCAGTGTAATTTAGGAAAATTGTAGAGTTTAAATGACTTTACGACTTTTTAACAGAAAGCTCTGTGAAAGCTTTGTAAAATCTCTTACTAAAATACAATTTATCAAATCAACGACATTTAGAGGTTGTTTTGGTTAACTGATGCTGTGTTAAAGAAAGCTTTTACTAGATTTCCTGGGCATTCTCTGTACGAGAAACATCGCCATACCATTATAATTGAGCCTCTATGGTTCATATGGGTCATACTCATATTATGGGAACGTCGCAAATACTTTCGAAACCCCTTTCGGCTTAACAAATTATTTTCGTCTCTTCAATCTAAAGTAAGTTCCCACATTTTTCTATTGTCTAGGTCATTTGTTTATTTATTAGATTTATTTTTATTAAAGGAGTCTTACGAGATGTGCAAACATACAAGTTATGATCTTGTAACCTTCTTCTCACAATATGAATACCACCCGCTAAATTCGTCCCGGATCTCTACAACAGCCATTATTGGATTTAAGTTTAGGTATATCTGATATTTTACTCGGTAACCTCTGGAGGAATCCCCCTGGGATCTCTGCTTTCCTGTTGTTTTTTATACGTAAATGCATTATGGAGCAATGCTGCTGAACATCTGACTAATTTTTCTTCTTTTTTTAAAGGTATAGACGGTCTATGTAAGGTTCTAATATATGTTCTCTTTTCCTCACTGCAATGCTTCTCGCGTCCTATTGAAACATACAGACCCAATATTTTTTATATATAAAAATTTGTTTAACGACTGTTCACTACTATTTCATTGCTCACAGCTGTATGTTTGGTATATAGAACTTTAACTAGCATGGCAACCCTTAACCTCATGTGATGGGTTAAAAAATCGATTTAATTTTTTTCACAAATTGTTTTCTTAACATCTCTAGAATGCAGCAACAAGGCATCCAGAATGAACTGTATACGAAATATACTGTCGAAACATATGTTAATAAATGATAAAAACCTTAAAAAAATCCTAAAAATCTCTAAAAAAAAACACAGGTCATCACGTGGGAAGATAATTACACTTACGGGTTTTTTCTCAATATCTGTCAGTCAAGTGCTGGTTAATTTAAGCAAAACACCTTCTTTGTCTCTTACCCATACTTTAATAAATACTATTTTTTTATCAATATGTTTTCAAATTAGGTGGCAAGTTTAAAAATAATATTTTTAAGCTTATTAAATGACTTTCTTACTACTGTTGTACACAATTCTTCCAATAATTGTAACTATTTTAAAATACTTTTTATATGGAATCGTTTTTTAGTTTAACTTGAAACAAAATTATTAATTTATTTACATATATAGTATATACATATATTTAGGTGATTCAAAAAAATAGGTTCCTAGACACCTCTAAGAAAGCCTCTCCAAAAACCTATGAGTTTCATCATTCATAATAATTTTTTTCATTGAGTAATAAAATCCATAAGAAATAAAAAATGTTCCCAAAAATAATCAAACTTTAAATATTAATATATTTTAAACGGTTGGGTTTACGAAAAAATCATAGATCCTTTTTTAGGGCATTTAATTTCCTACAAAATCTAAGATATTTTTTCAAGTAGTTGGAAGCGAGATATAAAGTTACAATTAAAAACTCATATTTGGAGAGGCTTTCTTAGAGGTGTCTAGAAACTTATTTTTCCGAGTACCAATCGAAAAAAAAAATTTTTTATATCTGCAGAGGTGGCTGATTCTGTTTTAAAAAATTTAAAACAAAAATCCGATGTTATGTATTTAATTTATTTTTCTGAGTTTTCGTAAAACTCTTCAAAAACAATTTTTATAAAACATGGGCGAAAAGAATCCAAGAATCCATCATCATTCTTTAAAAAGTTATATCTTTAATAAAAACTCAATTTCAACTTGTTGGCATAGCCGTGTGTATGTAAATGGGGCTTTTAACACCTTTAAGCTACCTCAGAACAGCTGTTTAGCCTTTTAAGACGTTTTAGCATGTCATTAAACGGGTGATCAAAGTAGAGGTACTTTATTCAATAGCCCTTTTTTGACAGATAACGCAGGAACTCGGACTGACCTATAGAACGACTTAGCGCATTTTACGTCGAAATCCTTGATTGAAAGCGTAAAAAATACAGCTTGTGCAAGAACTGAAGCTGCTCGACCTTCTCAAGTGACATTGCTTCGCTCTATGGGCTCTTGAAAAGTTCTAAGGAAATCAAAACCAAATTTTTTATCAGCGATGAGGACCATTTCCGGCTCAATGACTATGTAAACAAGCAAAAATACTGCATTTGGGACAAAGAGCAAGCTGAATAGATTCAAGAGCTGCCAGAATCCAGAAAAAACAACAGTTTGGTGTGGTTTGTGGACCGATAGAATCATCATTCCATATTTCTCCAAAAATTATACCGGTAAGAACGTGACGCCCTGATAACCGACAATTTGATGCCTGAATTTGAAGCGCGTGATCTCAGGGACATTTGGATTCAACAAGACGGTGTCACTTCCCACACATCATATCAATCAATGGATTTATTGAGAGAACACTTCGGTGAGCAGTTAATTTCACGTTTTAGGCCGGTCAATTGACCATCAAGTTCGAATGATATCACAACGTTGGACTTTTCCTCTAGGTATATGTCTGTGTTGTTAAGCCTGAAGTCTATGCGGAGAATCCGAAGCAAAATATCACGAGTGTCATTCGCCACTTGCCAGTCGGAATACTGGAATGAGTCATCGACGGACTATCTGAGATGTAAACGCGGTCAACATTTGAAAGAAATAATCTTCAAAAAATAAATGCCAGAGAATGTTCCTTCGAATGATAATAAACCTGCCCCGCTAAATTTTAATGTGTTTCTGAAATGGATCACCCCGTAGAAATCTAAATCTTCTTGTCGATAAATGACCGACGATCTACTCATTTTTGTTTGTGTCATTTTGCGCTAAAAATCTGTCAGTCTTATCTCTTCTTCTGCTTTTTATTTTATTGCATTTACAAAAATTGAAAAAAGTGATAATAAAAGGCCTAGAACACAATTTCAAAGTCATTTAAAGAAAGTTCTTCTAAATCCAATTAGATTGATAACTTAAACATAAAATAAACGAAACAAAAATATTATAAAAAAGATTTACTTACAAAAATAAAAACTGATCTGCGAATGTCAGTATCGATTTTAGCACTGATGGCAGCGAAATGACCATATTTATTTTGTTGTTGTTGTATTGTTGAGGCACAAGTTTTGAGCAAATGAAACCAATGAAAGTCAATAAAAACAAAACATAAATGAAAGACACGAACAACTCAATGGAAGCAACACTCAGTATATTTTAGGTAAAACTTACTTTTCGATCGAGCGGTCGACTTTCTTCTAATCCACTAATAGCACCACCAACTAATGTACTCGTACTTAATCAAATGACACCGTCACAGCGTTCAAAAGCGCGGTTCAAATCACGATTATGCTTTGTATACGAAACGTCTCAAACTATGCGCCGAACTGTGCCGTTGCTGAAACCGAAATGAAACTGCATAGATAGCATCTGCGAGTTTCTACGACGCCTGCCTTGCCTTGTACTAGCATCGCCATCGCCATAATTGCACAACCAAACCAAAATTCATACACACACACATGCAAACAAACATAAATAACACTTCGAAGGCACGACAACTGCCGGAAAAGAGCAGAAATTTAAAGCCATGAAATTTTACTGTTTATTACGTCTATGTTGTTGCTTTATTTTCCTTTCCGACACTCAAATGTCAATGCCAGTGAATAGAAGCGCCCTTTTCTCTCGCTGACGCTCACTTTCCATTCAATTCGCTTGGCCGAACGCAGCAACGAAGACGATGTCAACGATGTTTATGTTTACATTGTTGTTGCGAATGTTTACAATAGTCATTGGGGGCGGCAAGGTGTGGCGGCGACACATGTTGGTGTCGACAGCGACAGGGGCAGCGGGCGTTTGTGGTGTTCGCTCTGCGAATGCGCGAAAATTAATAGTTTATTATTAATAAGTAGAAAAAAGAGGTGCCAACTAGGACCGAATCATATTGCAGGCTGTAAACATATTGAAAATCGCGTCATTTTACAAACTGTTGATTTCCATACGTTTCTACACGGTTGCTCATACAGAAGATTCAAAAGATTTTCTATTATTAGTTTTCGGCAAAAACAGGCAAATATGATTGCCATAATCTCCACTGCCTTCGCTGTGGCAGCACCAATAAATCCAACTTTTAAAACCTAAGCGATGATTTCAAAGCATATTCCACAATTTTTTGCCCAGTTAAATTGCAGCTCCTAGATTGAACATGGTAAACGGACGAGTGTGGATCTGATATGATAAGTTTGAAAAAAGTCTGGTGGGACCAAATATGGTAATCCAAGTAGAGTGGCAGCAGTTTGTAGGTGTAATCCAATGCCTTTTTATGTTAAGAAAGTTCCTTTTCCCATGGCTCTATTATTTTGCACAGTAGATCCCTGTTACAGTTTTCCCCTTTCTGGGTAGTCGATTTAGATCACACCTAGGCGGCAGTTTTCTCGCGGCGGCGAAGAACTAATAAGAAGCATGCATGAGCTTCTTTGTAAAATATGATCGGCCGAAAAAATGCTCAACGATTGGTATTTAAGTATGCCATGCCCAATCCACAAAAACGTAGACTTCACAATCTGCGCCAACTACCGGGGTAAAAGTCCCGCATAACTAATACGGCTATGTTAACTGACGTTCAGCAATTCCAAAAGCTCCATCAGGATCGGGAAGGTGCTTCCCGAGCCGTTTGATACCAAAGGAGATTTCAGACAAGGCGATTTAATTGCATACAACTTCTTCAATCTACTCTTGGAGAAAATAATTCGGACTAAGTAGGCAATTGAGGAGTAAAGAAACAAAACTCTATAAGTCACTCAATATACCTGTCCTGTCCAGCACAAAGAAGAAACGACTAACGCGCTGCCGTTAACTCGACTATAACCGCGTAAGCGCTTTCTACGCCAGTGAAGAAGAAGAAAAAGAATATGAGCTTCTTTCAGGTTACTCGTTAGATCACACGAGAGTGCCTCATAATAGATCGAGAATTTTACAAACATGGTTATGAAACCGCCTAGCCTTATATATATAAACCGTCATCATGTAACAATACCGGATAGCATTTATTTTTTATTTATTTATTTCAACTACAAGTTTATAAACGTTATGTTTATTTCACAAATAATATGCACAATTAGCAATTATTTACATTATGCTATAATTTCAAAACTATTCGAGACGATGACGCTGAGTATAAACGAGTTTACGTATAAACAACTGTCTAGAATGCCTAGCCCTTGGACTATTTAAATCACATTTAATGCTATATTTACTAAAGCGTATGTACATATAGTGTAGGGTAGTTTCGTTCGTATATATCCATACCATATGTATAATCTTGAATACTGAGTTCGTGTGAAATTAATCTTTAAATACTCCAACAGGTTTGTAGACATGTGATTCACCTAGGAAAGTTTGATGTTTCTGTGGCGACTTATTAGTTACTCCTATTTTAGTTGTATTGAAAATTTCCGTTATAAATTTTCATACCTATTTTGTAAAATGGGTTGTCAATGTCGCAGTAAATCTCGTACAGCTCATCAGTCCATCCGGTGCCAATGCCAATAAATCTTCCGTAAAACGAACTCGAATACCCCTAAGAGCGACTCATCAGATGATGTCATTGTGTATAGCTCCACACCACATAGCAGAACGGGTATGATGAGGAACTTATAGAATTTCGCCTTTATTCGTCGAAAGACGACTACTTTTCAATTGCCTACTACGTCCGAATTAGCCCCTGTTAGCAAGAGCGATCTTACTTTGGATTTCAAAGCTGATATTATTGTGGGCGTTGATGCGCTGGTTCTACGATAGACAAAATTATCTACGACGTGGAAATAAACAGTGACGTGGGAACCAAGTCGCGAGTGCAAAATGTATTGCGTCTTGCCCTCGTTCACTACCAAACTCATTTGCTTCACTTCTTTATCCAGTCTGGAAAAAGCAGAACTAACGGCGCGTTTGTTGAGGCCAACGATATGAATAAGATCGGCATACGCCAGTAGTTGTACTCTCTTATAGAATATTGTATCTTCTCTATTTAGCTCTACAGTTCGCAATACTTTCTCCAGCAATATATTTAAGAGGAAGTCCCTGTCTGAAGCCTCGCTTGGTATCAAATGGCTCAGAGAGGGTTTCCCGATCCAGACGAAGCTTTTGTTATTGCTCAACGTCAGCTTACACAGCCGTTTCAATTTTGCGGGATACCAAGTTCAGACATAACGGCACAGAGTAATTTTCTTTTCGTGCTATTGAAGCCGGCTTTAAAACCGATGAAGAGGTGGTCTATGTCGATCTTCCTTTCACGGAGCAGCTACACTATGATTTTTTGGCTTGAATTCCCCAAAGAGATTAGGGTAACGGTAAAATATATGTCCTAATATGTTGCTATTTCATAAATGCAACGGCAGGAATCCTACACATTTACTACTCCTCTTAACAACCTAGTCCAACTCCGAGGAAATTTACAAATATGTTCAAACAAACAGGTTACCTTCAACAAATAAGACTTAAATTGAGTTGTTTATTACTTACCGATCCAAAAAAAAGGTTAGGTCGGTGAAAGGACAGTCCTTAGCCGGAAAACCCCCGATTCAATTTATGTACTGTACAAATGGCAGCTGTGGCAATCGAAGTCGTCGTGTTTGGTTGACTGTTAGTTAAGCACTTACGTTTGGGCATTTTATTAGGGTCGCGCCTATTTGAAAATAAATCCTTTGTATTGAACATATGTATGTTAATTTATTTAGTATTTAAGAGATTTAAATATCTTTTTTAATACAACATCCACGCCGCTTATATTGGCCTTAGCAAACTGTGCCATTTTTGATGTGTTTTTAGTTAATTTTTTGACTATCCCGGGCGGTATAGCGATGATTTTGGCACGAATGTGCGCCGAGCTCATAAAAAGTTCGAGATCAAGCCACTAATCCAAGTCTCCCCAAAGAATCACAAGATTTTCATATCTAACTTTGGTTGGCCTGTTAAAGTCACCTCTTTTTGATATCAAATATCCAGAGAATATGTGTTGCAAAAACTCAAGTTGTAAGTCAACCATCATTGGAATGAAGGGGAAAAAACGAACCGAAACCAAAAAAACAGCGCCAAAGCCGCTCAAAAATCAAGATGGTGCTCATTGTTTCTTCCGAAGGGACAGATAGTGAAGGGTCAATAAGTTCTATTTGGCCGTACTGAGGCCTTTGCTACCGAACCGCCACAAACTCGACCCCTATCAGGGAATGGTCTTAGTGATAAAATGTAGGTTGCTTACGACAATGTCTTAATGTCTGGACGGTGTTTTTGTGTTTGGTGGATTGCCGCGGAGTCATGTATTATGAGCTAAACTCAATAAAATCTTAATTCGAAGCTTTACTGTTAACGATTAGACCGTCTGGAGGAAGCAATCGTCCTGAAGCTTCGAGCTTTGACCAATAGGAAAGGAATTGAGTGCCCTTAAGCTAACGGCTGGCTATACATATTGATAGTGAAATTCTTATGTGTTTACCTTACAGACCGGACATGGCATCAAGTGATAGGCATTCTGTGTAAGTGGCAATGTGAAATTATTTGCCAAATGGCAACATTTTATTGAACAAAACGGTGCATGTTTAATGCAAAAATATTCGATGGTTTTTTACTAGATCAGTCAGTTTTTGAGATATCGATCTGAAATTTTGCACACGCCTTTTCCTTCCCAGAAAGCTGCTCATTTCGCGGAACCGCCGATATCAGACCATTATGGTGTATGGTAGCTGTCATACAAACTGATTCAAGCACTTGTATGGAAAATTTTTTAATTTGACGAAAGCCGAGCTATTCAAATATGGCGGCGGAGAACGGATTAGGGGCATGTATCAATTTCTTTGTATAATACGGTCGGACGAAAGCAACGATGGGAATTTAACTACCGTGGTATAAGCCTGTGAAAGATTAAAGCCTATCACAACAATAGATCAGTGTGGCTCTACGCGTGGAAAATCAACAACTGACCATATACTCACCATGCGCCAAATCTTAGAGAACACCTGTGAAAAGATGATCGCCACAAAACAGCTCTTCGTCGATTTCAAAGCAGCTTTGGACAGCACGAAAAGGAGATGCCTTTGTTGGAATTTGGAATCCCCGCAAAATTAATACAGCTGTGTAAGCTGATTTGAGCAACACCAAAAGCTCGGTCAGGACCGAGAAAGTCCTCTCTGAAGCGTTCGATACCAAATGAGGTATCAGACAAGAGGACTCTATATCGTGTGACCTCTTTATCCTATTGCTGAAGAAAAAATACGAGCTGCAGAGCTAAATAGAGAAGCTACAATCTTCTATAAGTGTTCTAGAGTGTACAGCTGTTGGTGTAGGCCGATGATATTGATATCATTGACGCCTATAACCGCGCCGTTAGTTCTGTTTCTCTAGTCTGAATGAGGAAACGGATTAAATGGGTCTGGTAATGAATGGCGGCAAGACGAAACCTCTCCTGTGATCAAACAAATAGTCGTCGCACTCGCGACTTAGCTCCCACGTCACTGTTGACAGTCATAACTTCGAAGTCGTAGATAATTTCCTCTATTACCGCAAACAACAATGTCAGCCTCGAAATCGAACGCATGTCGTTCGAATGGAAGAGAAAGACCTCCACTCCATTGGAAAGACCAGGTGCAGAAATACCTGGCTACACTTGGAATCTCCAATTGGCGTCAAACAGCGAAAAGGAAGAACGACTGCCGCGCTGTTGCGAACTCGACTATAACCACGTAAGTATTGTCTTTGGCCAATAAAGAAGAATGCAATCTCCAGAGAAAATCTCCAGAGAAATTGTTTGGAGCGGTGAACTATAGCATACAAGGTCTGTCGCAAAAGAAACAGGACTATTAAAAAAACAACAAAAAATTAATATTTTTCAAAAGTTATATTTTTTATTCAAAGTAGTTTCCTTGTGCTTCGATACAGCGTTTAGCCCGGTAAGTTAGCATTTCAAATGAGTGTTTAAAGTCATTTTTCGGAATGCTCTTGAGAATATCGGTCGTCGCCTTTTAGATAGCTGAAATATCCTGAAACCAGTCTCCTTTCATGGGCAAATGAAGTTTTCCAAATAGGTAAAAATCACAGGGTGTCAGATCAGGTGAATAGGGTGAGTGATTAATGGTTAATATGGAGTTTTTGGTCAAAAAATCAGTGACAAGCGTCGACCGATGACACGGCGCATTATCGTGCAACAGGCGCCAGTACCCTGCCTCACGGTATTGTGGTCGAGCACGACGAATGCGTGTCAAAAGACGCTTCATAACACCAAGGTAAAACACAGCATTAATCGTTTGGCCAGGTGGGACGAACTCTCGGTATACAATACCCTCGGAATCGTAAAAGCAAATCAGCATTGTCTTTATTTTTGACTTCTGAAGACGACTTTTTTTGGGCCGACTTCTGATCGTCACAGAGGTCCTCACGACCTTCTAGGAATCGCTTAAACCACTCATGCACATTGCTACGGGATAGGCACTGATCACCATAAACTTTTTTCATCATATGAAATGCTTCAGTAAACGTTTTCTCAAGTTTAAAACAAAATTTATTATTTGCTCTTTATTTAAAATGCATTTTACGACCGATGACCAAAAGCTGCTGTCACTTTTTGATCGATAACATCGATTGTAGTTATCCAATTGTCTTAAAATTTTTACGAAATTTTAACAAGAGATTTATTTCATATACCCACCAATAGTTGGCGCCACAAAAAACAGTTATACTTAAAAAGTCCTCTTTCTTTTGCGACAGACCTTATATTGCTGCCATACAAACTGCACGATCGGAATCAAGTACTTGCATAGAAAACTTCTTTCATTTAAATAGGGTTGTTGTCTAAGGCAGTAATGGAATCTGGTGGAAATTGTGCAGATTAACAGTGATCATCCAAGCTATTTCTGGACTTGCTCAATGTATCCAACGTTACTATCAAGTCCTATACTGTATCCAAAAGTTCTAAAGGTGAATTTCCGGAATTGATTCCGTCCCAAAATAAAAAAACAGAATAGCACATATTTTTCACGTTTTTTTTTGTAATTATTTTGCGTTTATTGATAAAATAACCAGTTGACTTGAGTCGTTTATATGACCAGAAACGAATTATAGAAACGTCAATGACACATATTTAATTCAATTTTTATTTTTAATATTATTATTCATTGTTGCTGTAAATAAATTTGCAGTTACATACAATTCACCATCAAAAAAATGTCTACATATGTGCACTTGTGCGATGATATTTAGTGTTAGTTTTACTTTTGTTTTTAGTTTTTTCGTTTTCTTCTGCTCAATAAATTGTAATTTCTTTATTCGATGTATATTCTTATTTTTTATTAATTAATAATTAATATCATTAAATATGTATGTGTTCGTTATGTATGTTTGTATAGAATTCACGGTGCATTATTGTGAATGCAGCAAGAGTAAAAGGACGAGTCATTTAAAAAATATATATTTTGTAGTTAATAAAATGTCTGCTTCTTCTTATTCTTCACCGTCCTTTTTGTTTACGTTTTTTTTTTTTCAAATAGTAGAAAGTTAGTAGCAAATCGGACAATAATATATTTAGTACATGAATACAAAGTGTTAGTGTTTGAGTTTAAAAATTCAAGGGCTTGAGCTGTGTAGCAAAAAACTTCAATCTGCTTAATCAATGATTAGTATTTCAGATTTTCTCGCAAGAATTGCAGTTTGCTTTATGATAGTCATTTTTTCATTTTTTTTTCTGTATGAGATTTTCTAAAATCCTGCATTAATGCAGTTTTTCAAGTTGAAAAGTTCAGTTGTGTGTGTGTGTATAATAATTAATAAAAAGCCACAGACATGTCAACATTCGATATATTTAGTATACATACATTTACTCAATCTTTTTGGTGCTTAAGAACTAGATATCAGTTTACATGTAAATAAATTTTCAATTACAACACTCGCTGCTTTTTGCACTTACTTTTTTATTATTTATTTATTTATTCAATGTATTCTTTATTATTATTTAGTTAAATATGTGTGTGTATAGTAATATTTATTTTTGTAAAATATGTATTTCTATGCATAAACGTACATACAAATACAAAGACTTCACTTTGTATGCGATAAATAGTGTTTGCTCTCTGTAAATATACAGTTCGCGATATTAATATGCGCTCTAAAATGGACGTGTGTGTATGCAAGTTGTGAATAATTGCATTATTTCTTTATTATAAAAGACAAAGGTTGTTAAATAGCATAGCTGAACTCGTTCACTCGCTTTTTCATATAATTTTCTTAATGCCTTCAATACTTTTGCGGGCGAAAGAGAGTTTTGTGTAAAACAATTCAAAATTAGAGTGAGTGACAGCTCTTATTCGGTTATTATTGTTTTGAAGACATTAAAACTCTGAAAAAAACAGGCAATGACATTCTTGAAATTGATTAGTCATAACCCCAAATTAATTTTTTTGAGGTATAACATCGAATTATTTTTTTATTGGTCGTAAGTTCAAATTTTATCTTTAGAGTCATAACCTCAAATTAATTTTTTTGGATATAACCTCAAAAAATTCTGTTTTTTTTTTTGGTTGTAACCTCAATATGGTTTTTTTAACAAAACCTCAAATTCAACTTTTTTTAAATCATAACCTCAAATTGAATACATTTTTCTTCAAATTCAACTTTTTTTTTTAACCATAACCTCAAATAGAATACATTTTTCTTATTTTTTCTGCCAAAATGCAACTACGCATATTGATATCGCTAACTGTACTTAATAAATGTATATTTACGTATATCTTTTTTAAAACATTACTCTCTAATCTTAGTAATAAACACGTTTTTGTTAACGAAAATCGTTTCAAAATTCACCACATTTAATGCAAATAGTTTCAAATATAATTATTATTTTTTTTCAAAGTGCTTATTAATAAAACTTCTCCTGCATAGCGCTCATATTTAGCTTAGTACTTTACAAAAATGAAAACTTAACATGAAATTAACTTAAGAAGCTAATTGGTAAAGACATGAAATGGAAGCCAATTATAATTATGTATCATAAATTTTGTAAAATAAGAATCACAAATTATTGTATTCAATAATTAAATTTAAAGCAATTAATGCACATACAAATGTAGGATTTCTTCTTCTTCTTCTTTTTTTGTTTTGTTTATTGAGAACATTAAAAATTAGCAACGAATTATTTGCTTATAAATAAGATAAGTACTACTTTGCTATATATGCGTGAAGGGTCAAAGAAAATTTTGAAAAATTTCCAGTAAAAAGTTCAAGTAACGGCACATGCGGTCACGTCAAAGTATTCCGACTACAATGGACCCATACAAAAAGTTAAAAAAAAAGAACTAAGAAGTATATAAAATATATAAATAATAGAAATATAAAAATGAGAAAAAAAATTCAAATACTACTCTTTAAAAGAAATGTGAAATTTTGAAGAAATACTTTGCACCGAATTAATTAAAATTAATTTTTTTAATACACAAATAAAAATACAGAATAAAAACGTTTAATACGCAATTAACAAATAATATAGACATATGCACAAAGTAAAATAATTTGGCGACTCGCAACTAACGTATCAATACACAGTTTGCGACAAGTCGTATATCGTTTTGGACTCACAAGTAGAGCACAGTTGGGTTTATGCTGCTGTAAAAACGCGTATAAATCAATAACTTAACGTTACTTAAATTAGTTGCACTTACGTCTAAGTAGTATACACACTTATCGTCAAACATTCAACATAGCGACCGGTTGGTAACCAGTTAGTGACTTGCTTTACTTTCTCATTTTCTATAATGTTTCGTTTGTATTTTTTACTTTCATAAAAAAATATCCTCACTGATTCAATTCAACATTTAATTTTATGTTGTGTACTCTTTATATGTGCACCAATTGGCATGCAGTTATTTGTAATTATTTATTTAACTTTTTTTTGCAATTACATTCAGTTAACCATAAAACAACAAGTACCAGTGATAAAGCACCCGCAACATTGAAAAGTTCATTTGACTATTAAAAATAGATTTACAGAACACAAAAAAAGTGAAAATTCAATATAATTATATAAGGCAACGGCGAGTATAAAACTATTACACTTACTTTTACAAACTATACGTTATTTACCACTAACGGTAGTTACATGTGTTTCGAAGAGTGTAAGAAAGTTAGTGTACATAAAAAAATATATATAAAAACAATGTTTTTTTCGTATGTTTTTGGAGAGAAGATATAGACTAAATATATAATTTCAAGGCGGTACAGCATGCATAACGGTAAATGTAAATATCATATCATATTCAGCATCGACTAGCGACATGAAAGTGTACACTGCAAATAGAAATTAAAAAGTTTAAATGAAAATTGTCAAAAATTTCATAAAATAAAATTTAAATGCAAAAAATTGCATACAAAAACAATTTACTACATTTATACCATATATACTAGTACATAGATCCAATACATACATATATTTAATAATATTTGATAGTTAAAAAATTAACAATTACATACATACATATCTGCTTTATGTAGTGTATACACACCCTAAATACTATATAAATGTAAATAGTTGTGCTTTGCTTTTTCTTATGAACTTTTAAAAATTTATTTAAATAACATTTATATTAGCTAGTTATATTTTAGTTAGATAAAAATGCACGTGTATAACATCAATTTAAAATTGGCTCAGCACTTTCGCTAAATTCGTGTGTGTAAATTCGTACTTTATCTTTTAGATTTAATATACATACTTTATATTTTAATTAATGTTATATATTTAAGACAGCCACCGTAATATTGTATTTCAGGTCAATATATTTCATTTGTAGCACGTCAATTACATTATAGATTAGTTTATGTGCAAAATCTGTTGAAAATTTATTTGGTTTAAAAAACATGATTTTCCATTATGTTTTTTATTTCAAGATTTTTATTTTCAATTGATTAGACCCGGAATGGAAGAAAATATATTAAAAATATTTCCACTGATCTACTAAACTAGTATTATTTTCATATATATGAGCTCTCTTCGATTCGTCATTTCTCTGCTCGCTATCTTCGTAATTGAATGCAATAAGAATGAGATAGTCTGCCTCATTGGACCAAGCTTTGCTTTACACTTTTTTAGCCAGTTTTAGCAGCAAGAATGGCGCTAATGACAAATTACTGTCAAAAATTAAAATGCACACTCAACACCTAAGGTGACGGTCTTAAGAAGACGATTTTGAGAATTGAAAAAAAGTTGTGTACCATTTCTTTTAAGGTACATTTATACATATTTTAAGAATGTACAAGTACACAGTAAAAATTCTGAAAAAAAATTTTTTCCGAGTTAAACGCCATATCGGGCTGCGCTAAAAAACGCCTTCCGCTGCTGCCATGTTTACAGCACTCTTGGTGGATGTAACTTAAAAAAATGGATGAAAGTATTTTTTCACTCAAGAATACAGAATTGTGCAAATGTCAGGGTATATGTTAGCGCAAATTTCCCCTTCAAGGCCACTAACTGAACTGAGTTAATGTCAACACTTTTATGTTTTTAATATTTATTAAAATGATATTTCTTTTGTGTGCCTTTTTGAGACAATAATATCGCTATAGCTATATAATAAATTAAATAAAAATTTAATAGCGGTCAGGACTGCAAATAATACATTAAAAAAAAGTTCGGAAATATTTAATTGAAGGCAGCGATTGAAAGCGGAAGAACACACCTTTTGTGAAATTTTGAAATTTTTTTTTTTTTATCATTCAATAGTTCATAACATATTTCGGTACTAAAATTTCAAATGAATATCTCAAATAGTTTTTGAATTACAGCCATTTACAGGGTAGCCATTTACAGGGTAGCCACTTACTTTAATCCGGTTCAGTCATTTTTCGAATACGTACATATAGTGATAACTCGAAGACAAATAGTCCGATGAACATGAAATTTCATACAATGGCTGAATCCATGAATTGATCTGATCAAAAATTGAATCAATTTTTAATTTCCATTTTTTTTTTTGGTTGATCAAAGCTTATTGTTTAACGATTTCTTGTAGTTTAACGAAATTGTTTTATTTTTAGGTTTCATCCACGGAGAAGGCCGGAATCACTGCAGCAGTGGAGCACGTTTTTAGCGACGTTTTGACCGACGGAGATATTAATCACATAGATATACCCAAAAATATTTAATTTTTTTCTCGGCGTATTCTTGAATCATATATACGGTTTTTTTTTTAAATTTCTAAAAATCGACTTTTTTAGGCTGTCCCCCTTGAGGTGTACACGAGTAGTGTTATGCCGAACTTTATCCTTTGGGCTTTCTTATTCAAGCAATAGGCTATTTATATTTTTTCCTGTTGATTTTATTGACTAACGGAAATTGAAAAACTGTAATTTGAATCTTAAATAACTATTTTATATAATTTAAATATTTCTTCTATCAAATAAAGATAATTGGATGCGGATCTATTGTAGAATACTTAATTAAATATTAACTTAGGACGCCGTATAAGAAAATATTTTTATAAAAAAAAAAAGTTAAAAAAAAAATCAATAAAAGTGTAAATTAAAAATAAATATGTACATACCAACACTCACAAAATGATAAAACAGCCAAGTATCCCTTCGTAGAATCTTTCAATAACGCGTTCTCTTTGTGTTTTTGTTTTCTCTTGTTTTGAACATGCTTCCTTCAAACCGTTAGTGGCATTTTGCTTTACTGCTTTTGTGTGTTTAACGATGGCTTACAAGTCGCTCAGAGACAGCAAATTTTAAATGAGCACAGCAACGTAGTTTTGAAAATATTGCTCGACAATTTAATAACGGTAGTTAATTGTGTGGACAGATATGTGTACGGTTAATGATTGCTAATAACTAATACACTGGCCTACTTTACTAAGGAACTCTTGACTCTCACTTGCGTTTTATGTGAATATATGCAAATCCGTGTTTTTGTTGTTGTAAAAGTCATAAAGTTCATAGAAAAGCGGCAGTTTCTAAGCAATTATACGCTTTATATGATGGCAAATAGTTAAAATGTATTTTATCGTATAAATTATGTTGTTGTTGTTTTTATTGTTATTAATTTTCTTTTCCTTTTTCCTTTCAATCAATTTGTTAAACGTGTGTATATATGTATAACACTGCGTGTTGTGTATGTATCTATCCGCATCCATCATAAATTATTGAATCAAAATCACTAAAACTGAGAGAGAAAAATACACAAAAACAAAATTTATAAACATTAAATAGAACAATACACAAAATATACAATATAAATATAAATATTAATATATACTCGTTAAGTATAGTATATACTGTATGGAAAAAAATTGATTACTGATTAATAGCAACGCACACACAAAAATAGGATTTAAAGCGAGTGCGTTGAAATGAAATTAAATGAAAATTATGAAATTTTGGCGGCTTTTTAGCATGCAATTTGATAGAGAAAAATAAAGGCAAGTGCCATAAGGTGATTCCGCTTTGTCGTTACATCTACATTATTATATTATTATTATTTTCTTTTACTATAGCACAGCATTGGTGGCCTACAAAATCCTGCCTAGACTCGTTTATACGTTTAGACTGCTGTTATGTGTACAGTTAAGGTAAACGGCAAGCAATAACACACCATTGACATGCAACATCCAAACAGACGCAATGTTGTGAACATGCAAAGCACATTTATTTAAACACCTATTCTAGACACCTTTGAATACACGGCTTTTACAACAAACGTTTAAGTGGCCCAAATACAACTACATATTATCACTATAAGTTTCGGCTGCGGATGCGCAAGGACATTGAGCATGCAAGTACACACATTAATTGCGAATATTTGTAGTGAATTTTATTTTTTTTATTTTTATTAATATTTTTTTTATATCTGCAAAACAAAACGTCACTGCAGAATTCAGAATTGTGACAATCGACTTGAAGCATGATTTCTGACAGTTTTTTTTTTTTTTTGTGTTTTATTAACGCGTATCGACACTTTTAACGACTTTAAATGTGATTTAAAATTTCTAATTTATTTTTATGAATATTTTTTATTTCTTCAGCGAAAAATGCAAATGCAGCACATATAACTTTTTCTTTCATTTATAAATTTTTTAAGTCTTTTTCACATTCATTACTTGTATCGTTGTTTTTTTCATAGCTTAGTATTTTTTTTTTTTTTTGTTTCATAGCTTAGTAATTACTTGGCATGCGCATAAATTCCAATCCTACGCATATTTTGAGTTGTGAAGTATTTGTAAGTTATATTGTATTTGCCAAAACATGTTTCGAATCGGTTCATTTTGGTTCGTTACAATGCTTTTCATTTCTTTTACAAGTAGGTGATAGTATTAATGTGTGTGCGTACTCAAAGATGCATTAGGGTGTTACTCTGCGATCTAAATAAATGCAAGCAAAAGTTATTCTTCATTGTTTGAGTTATTTATGAAATGAAAATTAGTAATAAGCTTTCAATATATTAGTTATAGATTTTTTTTTTAATATGTATTGTATTTACTATATAAGTAGTCATTGGAGAAGCAGCTTCCATAGCTAAACAGCTAGGGCAGCTTATAATAAGTCAGGGTGTGGTGGTTAGTTTGATATAGATGGCAATACTTTTTCTTTGAATTTTATTTTTTTCCTTTCAAGCCAACGGTAGCAGCGAAAATGCAGATCAACATTAGACAAATGACAACAAAATGATTATGAGCATGAGTGAAAACCGGCGCAACAGCAACAATATTATTTCTTGGCCAAGAATTAACATGTGTTGTTTGCTGATGAATGAGCAACAGCATGAGCTTAGTATCGAATAATTTTAAATTTTTTTGCTACTACTTAAATGCACAACAACACAGACTGTAAGTATGTACGTACGTATGTCACATATCCATGAATTAGTGATTGTTTTTTTTTTTTTAAGAAATTGTTAAAAACTTAGACATCATAATTGCATAAAGTACCTAGAAGAAGTGAAGAAAGTGTACTTAAGCTTGTGGTATTTGAGAAAAAAAAACTTAGTTTCGAAATCGGAAGTAGAAAAGCGCTTAACATTATGCTACAATTATTATATAAATTATTTGCAATTAAAAAGAAATAGTATTTATGTGTTGACGGGCGTGGTGAATTAGCACTGTACACATGTTTGTTCATTGCAGCACGACACTGTTTTCACCGTTATTCGTTAAACTATTTACTTCTATTTTTTGATCACTTAAAAAGCATCCAATGATTGCCATTAAATTAGAACTACAATAAGTTACCCAAAATAAATGCGGAAATTGTATAATTTAAGTAAGAAATTAGTTAGTAGTTGGTAATAGATGTGGTAATGAGAAGTTTTGAATGGTGACTTGCATTGATTGGCTATATGGCTAAATGGCTGAATGGCTGTGAGAACGCACGCATCAATTTGCTTTGTTTATCAACGTACAAAACAAAAACTAATAATAATAATAATGAAAAAAAAACATAACAGCACATTATACCACATTTCAAGACAAATAGTGCAACACTTTCAATTAAGAAAAAAAAAACAAGTTATAACCAAATCAATGAAAACGAAATGTTAAGAAAAAATACCTGCTTAAAAGTCTTGAGCAACTGTTGCATGACATGTTGCACACACTCCACTAAATATTTGACCATTCATTATACCAATTATATACAGCCCACCCATTTCAGATGCAATTCCAATCGATGCCAAGATCTTCGATATAACTATCGAGTTTGTATGTTTGTGTGTGTTTAAGAAAACATTGATTTCATCACACACAGGGAGGACGCGTGAGGTTAAGCGTGTGTGTAGTGGCAAAAGGTTTAAGATGCGCGCAGTTGTTTTTTGATTTGTTTTGTTGTCGAAAGTATAGTTGTCGGACAGCCAGAAGAATCGGGAGAAAAATAAAAGACAAAATTGTGTTCAGTTATATTGAAATAAATCATATACTTTATACACAAATAGGCTAGGTTTTTTGTTATTTCTGTTAAACATATCAACATTTTCCAAAAGATCGGCACAGTCGCAAGTCAACTGCGCTGACTGACCTCATTTAGCATTGATTAAATGAAACAACCCAATGCAAACAGCGCACCATTAGTGATTTATGCAAAAAAGCTTGATTTCCGGTCATCATTAAAAAAAAAACCATTAATTAATTCAACAGGTGAGAGTTAATTTTCAAAGTATTGCGATCTAGTTTTCAAATAGAGCTAAAAGCAAGGTTCATTTATAGAGATAGTGTTCAAAGGTTTAAGCAAAATACAAATATACAAATTAAGTTTGTTTGCCAAGTTAAAATCAAAGAGAAAAAGAAACATAATACACAAAATAACTTCAATTTTGCATAAAATATTGTCAAAATGTTGTCAATGCCATATGTGGGGGAATATAAAATCACAATTTGTTTATAAATAAATATATGGTTTTGAAATGTGTGACTGCAGCTTGACGAGATGTTTCGCCGAGATCTGATCTTTTACTTGTCCCATGGTATTCATATTACCACTTGCAAACTGAACTAACTCCAGGTAGTTGAGGAATGCTAATGAAGTGGCTCACATCTTGATGACAATAAATTTGGAGGTTAGGCGTTGCTTTACTGTAACAGTACTAGATCTCAAATTTAATTCAGGGTAAAGTTACTTAAAATCTTACGCGAACATCCTTCATATATATTCATAATTACTGATCCATAACATTTTTTTTATCTATAAAATATTTTTCAAAACCTTTTCTAAGAAAATACTAACTGAGGCCGCCAATTGAAGACAATTAACAAGGCTTTAAACGTACTTTTAACAGAAGCAAGAAAAATCTTAACTTCGCTTGCACCGAAACTATAATAAAATATGTTGCCATAAAAGAAATTGATTTTTAACGCCCAATTTGTATGGCAGCTTTGTGCTATAGTGGTTTAGACAAGAATCAGTGGCAAATTTAAGAAAAAAATGTTATGAAATAAACAACTTTTCCTTAAAAGAACTTAATTTTGAATGTTCAATTTATATGGAAACTATATCTAATAGTTGTCCGTTAACGACGTATGCGACAGATGTGTAACTTCTTGGGAAGAAAAGGACGTGTGCAAAATGTCACAGCGATATCTCAAAAACTATGTGTTTAATTCGCGCATATACAGTCAGACGGGTCTCCGACCTTTCCTTGTAGGAAGTGACAGCTTCATGACTAACTAGATTTTCTCTTTTGAGTGCTTAAAAATAGCAGAAAATACAAAGTGTGGGATAATTTGGTATCTTATGACAACAACAAATAAAGAAGAAACCTCAACACATATGACTTGACAACAATATTGGCCAATAGAATAAAACAAATAATTTCAAAGCATCATTAACCAAAATTTTAAACAAAAATATAATACTTTAGTCAGATAAAAGAATAGTATAAGCAGCCCATTAAATTTATAATTACAGAAAAATTAGTAAGTCATAATTGAAAAAAGTATTAGATAATAATTCAATTTCGAAAATTAAAGTAAAAATAATTTTTCCAACAAACAACAACAAAAACTTACTTGGGTATTGATATATCTTGCGGTTGATGCTGAGGAGTGCCCACCACGGAACCGCCCTCTATGGCCGGCACGTGTGCCCTTATTGTATTCGGAACATAGCCATCACGTGTTGTTTGTTCTACTAAAGGCAATGTTTATTTAATAAGCGAACATTAATGTACAGAACAAAAAGTGGTAAATTGTGTCAATAAATCATATTTTCGCGAGCAAATATGCGGAGGTTACCACATTTATCAATGTGTTGATGTTAACACTTACCGACGTGGTGTGAGTAGAAGTTTCCAAACGCCTCATCACGTGCCAGATTCTTTGGAAAGACAGTACGCAAAACGTTCAAATCGTGTATGCGATCCGCCAAACAACGTATATTTAAATCACGTGACGTCCAAGGTGCCAGCATAAGTTTATTGCCCTGATCGTCGACAAAAGCCACAGTTATACCACCTAATATGGGACGACATAATTGGCTTAAGTGTGTTAATAAATTTAAAATTCACATGTGACGTACCCAATTCACTGTCGGAGAAGCGCAGTAAAAATGTGCCATATTGTTGCATGGGTAAAATTTCTTCCAAAGTCTTGCGCTTGTTTATGAAACCAACAATAAGACCCTCTTTCCACAGATTCAATAAATGATCCTTGGTCAATTTCATTATTGCAAAGAACCAATCCCAGAAGGTAAAGGCTCGATCTGGTAGAGGTTCTTTGCAGAACTGTGCCCAAGTTATGAACTCATTATGCTCGCCAGCTTCGTTGCGGAAAAGTTTCTCATCTAAAGATTCAAAAAAAAAAAAATAATAATAATGAATCGTGCTCGTACTAAATAATCGTAATGAGAGTATAATAACTTACATAGAAAGTTCAAGTTATCTTCGGTTAAATTTCTTCCTGTCGCCGAACCAAACTTCGTATCCAAAGCCACAGATAATTGTTGCCAGCGTACTTTCTCTGGCACTTGGAAGGGTTCACGCGTAATATCGGAAAACGCATTATCCCAAGTGATTGTGGCCCAGGACTGTGGCTCCTGATTGCCGTGCACAATCACAACAACTGGCAAAGAAAGTGTCCAGCACTGAAAGCGAGAAGTGACAAAAATATAAATTATAAATAAATTAAATACACAATTTAAATAAAAATAATTTCATTTGCACTTACACTTATCTTGAATTCGTTGAAAACGACAGTTGTGTAGAAGAGTAAAGAGAACTTCTCGTCCATAACACTCTCGGTGCCTTTCTTCTCGGCCCGCTTAATTTTTTTCAATTGCATATTTCTGAAAAGAAAATAGTCGATTTTTTCAGTTAACAAATGTTGTAAATATTTTGTGAAAAAAATTGAAATTTACCTAAAACTGGCCGAGAATACTCGTGTAGCCTGTTGGAATTCCATAGAGCTGACGTTATTTAAAATTTCACCCGAAGACTGCGGTGGAGCGGCGGTTTGCATGTCCGTAGTGCTGTTATGAGCAGCGTGCCGTTGAGCTTGGGCCTCTGAAAAAAAGGTCAAACATTAGCTTGTTAATGTAAAATATAAATTTTAAAATACTTCTTAAGAAGTAAAAAAGAGTCACTTCGTATGTAACGGAACATATTGCATTCTCGGAATTTGCAAGGCTCTAAGTCCCGATTAATTGCTTGAGAATATTTTTCGAAGCCATTTTTAATATAACTCACATATTACTATATATTAACCAACATATTTGACAAAAAGTCGACTAAAATAACACTAAATAATTATGAGTAGTAAATGCGGGCTAAGCCACATATTTCGTGGACCACAACAGTAGATACAGTAGCTAGTATTCAAGCTACAAAAACATTTTCACCACCAAACTATAGTAACGGGAGGGCCATCTAACGTTTTAAATTTGAATTATTGGAAACGTCATACATTGGAAACGTCAAATACCATTAGAAAAGTGACAGATATTCAGTAAAAAGTCTAAAATTTACGAAATGGGTCGCTATTCACTAGAAGAAAATTGGGAAATATTGCAAAAAAAAAACCGAGGACGGCCAATTTTAACGAAAAATCATCTTTTCGGAAGAGGCTCATTTCCATCTCAATGCCTACGTTAACAAGCAGAATTGTCGCATTTGGGGCACAGGACGGCGCAGCGTGCCATACAGCAAACGCTACACTCAATCTTTTACGCCCTATCTTCGAAAATCGCATAATCAGCAAAAGAGGTAATGTGAATTGGCCTCCCAGAAGCTGCAATTTAACTCCGTTGGACTATTTCCTGCGGGGAGCTGTTAAAGATAAATGTTACGTGAACCATCCAGAAACAATTCAAGATCTAAAGTACGAGATTCAACCTTCTGTAGCTGCCATAAGGCCTGAAACCATCGAGAAAGTACTCCAAAATTGGGTGGATCGGATAAGCTACTGTAAACTCAGCCGTGGTGGTCATTTGTCCGAAATTGTTTTCCACAAATAAATTTCATAAAACAACCTTTTAAATAAATGTTAGACACTTGAAAAATATCAAGCCGTTTTTTTTATTGACTTTTTAAATTTAAAATTTTATATGGCCCATCCTTTATATTGAATATTATATTGACCGATATATACGGTAGAAAGGCAAACGAATATTTTAAAATTCTTATAAGTATTGACAATATCCGATTTGAAAAATCCTGAATACCGTTAAGAGTTCTCATATTTTCGGTAAACAAAAGTCAGACCTAAGCACTGAGGATCTTGTAATCGGTATCTGAAGGCTTTAAAATTTATGGCCCGATTTTGACCAGTTTTGATCCGTTCCGGTTACGCAGACCTATCCGTCGTGGGAACGAATTTCGACCATTTGTTGTTTTTGGTGGCGGTTGGTGGAAAGCCACGAACGCCATTCATTGACAGGGTGTTGGTGAAGTTTTAATGGCTCCACTGTGAATGCGTGTCTAATGTTAGTCGAGCCGAAATCTGGTCGGAGTACTGTTCGATGTCAACAGATTCAAGAAAATACCCTTCGATTTCTATATTCAGTATTTTGACACGTCTTAAGCTTATTAGTCTGCATTTAACCACATTCAGGCGACCATATTGGCGCTGCCTAGTTTATTACCGGCCTGCCGATTGCGTTGTATGTGACCAACAAGGTTTCTTTGTCTTTTCCTCATGAACCGCCGACTAGCAACTTGAGTATTTTGTTGCGACTCTGTGTTTTGACAGTTATCGCGGTCGTATGAGGAGTGAAGGAGCCCAATCTGACGAATGTAACACCTAAAACTTTAAGGTTATTAACAGTCGGAATTTTAGCGTCATCGACCGCAACTGTACTTCTTCGTCCAAAACGTGAATATGGTAAATGAGAATTCAGTGGGGAGAATGTGTCAAGCTCTTTGCAAAAAAGAAGCAAGAAAGGTCGGAGCGATAGTCGTTTACTTGCGAAATTTCGACCATATCTTCATTAGCGCTTGATTTACATATTGTAAAGTAAAAGCGGTTGTCGTACGACACGATAAATACATCTATTTTTGTTGTTCAATGAAAACATTTGAGTTTTCTTTTTACCTGAGAGTATAACGCATTCTATAGTTGGATTAGTTCTGTATATCTCCAGCTGTGGGCCAATCAACCATCGTACAGCGGCGGCAAATCTGAAATGAGACAAACGTAATGAAAATTTGTATACAATATATATGTAGGTATACGCTTGTATATCGACTAACCTCGTATGTGTTTTCATCACTTGTGGCGGCTGGCGTTCCACTATAAAAGCCGACAATACCAGAATTTTTTGTGTAGACCGTACGTGATTTAACAAATCAGTCAGAATCGGATCATCGCCCATCGCGAGCAGATTAGTAACGTATAATTGAATTTTGGTAATCATATCCACCAACATCTCTATACAACGTTGTATCTCATCCAAATTGTCGTGGAATGGTGCACCATTGCCAGCCAAAGCCTGATTGCGTTGCCACATTTTCAAAGCCATTATCACTTGCTCCTGTATCATATCGTATTCGTTGATAACGCGTCGCAAATCGGTGACAACCACCTTCTTGCGTTCGGACAAAATGAGATACTGTTCCTTAAATTGATTTTCACGTTCCTGTATATCTTGTGCCGACATCATTGCACGTGTTTGGTTGAAATCACTAAAATAATTGTATACCGAATCCTGTTCACCTTGGAAATTGTGTATGGCCATACGCATATTCTCAACATCGACGGCTAATTTCTGTATGCGCGCCGGCAATGCGTACGCATCTTCGGCCATATTCACATCATCGATGTGGCTAACGCCAACACCGACGCCGACACCGCTCAAATAGGGATTACCTGCATTCATGCCGCCGATCCCATTCACATGGCCACCAACAAGTGCTGTATTATACATGTAGGGATTTTGTGGCATTCCTTCCTTCAACGCCTGAATTTCGCGAAGTAAACCGTTACGAATGTACGTGTATAGTTCAAGGGGTGTTGTTCGTGCGAGATGCGCACAAATTTCACGAATTTTAAACTTTAACAAATTATCACCATCCAATGTAATGAGCTTCTGTTTCAGTCCGTCGTAGAATGCGTTGACTAATTGTTCGAAGATCTTCTGGTTAGTTGGCAATTGGTGATGAGACCTGTAAGACACAAGCGTGGTTTAGTTCACCAATGTTTTATGTGGGTATATATATGTATTATTGAAACGCATACTACAAATGTACAACTGTGTTCGAAATAATAGCAGTGGCATAACCAAGAATTCAAATGAAGCAAAAAATCGTGTAATTGATTTTTATTATGGGTTATTATTACTGTATTAAATTCGCTCATATTCAAGCTTTAAAGAATAAGATAAAGTTCTTCTTTAAATAAATAAAAAAAAAGTTTGTAAAGGAAAATTTTAGCTGTGATTAATAACAGCAGTATTGAGGATTTTGCATCAAAAATCAATTAATTCATTATAATAACATAAAATATAGTTTAAAAAATTAGTATTTCGTCGAATGACCGTTGTTAGATAACACAGCTGCGCATTTCCTAGGCATGGAGTCCACCAAATGCTTGCATTTCCCGAGAGGAATAGCCTTCCACGCCTTCTTCACAGCACCTCATAATTGCTTCGTATTTGACGAATTCTCTTTTCATACAGCTTCGTTGATCACTGCCCAAAGATTCTCAATTGAATTAAGGTCCAGTGACTGAGCCGGCCAACTCATAACCTCAACTCCATTTAGAGCAAACTAATTTTTTGCCAACCTGCTGGTATGTTTGGGGTCGTTATCTTGTTGACAGACTCATTTTAACGGCATTTTCCATTCAGCGTGTGGTAGCATAGTCGACTACATTATTTGAACGTACAATTTGGCATCCATGTTTTCTTTAATCCAAAATAACGGACCTATACCACAGTAAGACAAGCACCCCCATACATTGATTTGGCACCTCCATGTTTATACCTGTCGTGAAACGTATCTCAGGAACCAAATAAAGCATATACTGGCCTTCTTATATGTCATTCTCGAACCATCGGATACCGCAATATGTTGCGCCATTTTTCGACTGACTAATGCAGGTGCTCTTCAAGCCACTGCTATTATTCAAAAACCACTGCTATTATTTCGAACACAGTTGTATACGTAATAAATATACTTCAAAACTCAACTTTGTAAAGATATAAACACGTCTAATTTTAGCTAAATATCTGTAGGTACATTAAATCCAAAGACAGCTAACTCGGTTCGAGCGAAGTCTTTCTGGAAGGCTCTAAATGCATGGGAGACATTGTACATATTTATAGTACGACGAGTACTATAATATGTACGGAGGACTCAAACAAAGAAGTTATTATTACGCAAATAGTAGACATATTAAACACACAGCAACACACACGCATATATACACACAGAAACACATATACTTATTTATTAATTTATTCAGCCGTTGTGTATCAGCATTAAGTTTAATTAAGCTAATACAATTGTTGCGACAAATAGGTATAAATAATTGCTAAGTTTTGCTAGATTTTGCAAGGCGGTGGGTTTAAGCGCCCAGCACACATATTTCTCCTGCCACTGCAGCTTATTAGTCTATGGTGCTTTTCGTTTTTGTTGTTTTTTTTTACTTACATTATGAACTCTTCAATCCACGATGCAAATTGCACGCGTATCTCGGCGAGGCCCTTGACATCGTAGTACTGAGTCATGCGCTTTTCAAGCTCCGGAGAGCGTACGATACTCTTCCACAAACTCATTGTGGTGAGCAGCACTATGTGTGCGTGTGTGTGTAATTAGCAATTTGCTTGTTTATGATCGATATAAGCGACTCCCAGTTTGAAAATTTAAATATTAATATTTTTTTCTTTGCAGGTTAGATTTGTGTAAGCAATTTTTATTGAAGCTTACTTATGGCTGCTTATTTGTTTCGGTCAATTTACAACATGCGCTTCCAAAAGCATGCAAAACAAAGCGCTGAGATGACGATGATGTCCTGCAACCTAATTACGTATGTATGGTGATTAAATCACCTATATGAGCACTATTGGCTGTGGTTGGAGTAGTAGTAATAGTAGTGGTTGTGGTGGTGATGATAGTGGTGATTGTAGTGGGAGTGATGTGCGATGTCCCTGCACAGCAATGTATGATTAACCAAACCCAATCCAATGGACGCACTTCACAATCCGAAAATGTTAGAAAATTGAATTTGACGTGCCCCAAAGTGTTGATGAGTGGATGAAACGTTTCGTTTTGAATTTATAATTTGGTTTATTTGTTTCTTTTTTTTTTTGTAGTCCAATTTTAGTGCTTGCGTTTTGTTTTTTAGAATGAAAAACTAAAAAATGAATGAGGAAAGAAGCGAAATGTGGCAAATTAGCAAAGCGTATACAAATATTTTCAATTAGAATTTAGTGAATTGGACAATATTAAGCAAATGCAATTTATGTATGTATATGCATGCACATATGTATGTATGTGTGTTCAAACTTGTTATTTGATAAACGGAAATGGAAATATTCTTATTCAAATAAATTTAGTCTGATCTTATGTGTTTACTTTAATTGCAAAATTAAAAATTATTAATTATTTGGTGCTAAATGTTCAATTTCTCTTCCATTAGAAATACAGTACGGCCAAGAAAGAAGGTAGGTAGTTACTGGTTGTTCAAAACTCATTATAACCTAAAAAATGTTCTAATATATAACAAATTCACTTGAAATCAATGTTGTGGTTTTCAATTCTGTGAAATACATTATATATTTATAAATGCATATTTTTTATAAAAAATGACGCTCTGTTTTAGTGACGCTTAAAAACGGTTGTATAAAATCGTACACTCCCGTTATGAAAAAAAAGATCAATTGAATGTTAAAATGGTGGTGAGTGGTCTAATTTTTTAGTAACGCTGATATTCGAGCTTGCTTTCTATTGGATTTTGTATATATGTATGTATGTAGATTAAAGCACATACATACACACATGCATACATATATAATAAAACATACTGACTAACTGAAAGCTTATCAATGCCGCTTCGGCAGTGCATTGGAAACATTGAAAATATTAATAAAAAAAAATATTTTTAAGCATTCTACTTTATTGAGAAAGTAAGTTGTCTTAAAACAATAATTTAGTTTCCTATAAAACTTGACTTGTTAAAATTTTCCTTTCTCAATGATGATGAAGCCTAAAAAATTAAATCAAAATTGATCACACTACAGAATTAATCCCAAAAATCAGAGTATTTAAACATTATTTTAGCTTAACCAACTATATCTACATTTATATATATTTAGATAACAACTTTTGAAAATGCATAAGTCGCATCCCAAGCAGGCTGGGTAACCAGAACATAGCCGAGGGGAACGTTGCCTTAGTCACAGTTTGTGGTCTTAAAAAGAAATGTGATGAGTCAAATACTCGAGTGGTTCAAGAAACACAATGGCATCCCTAAATTTACTGTTTGGTGCGAATTGTGATATGGCTGCACCATCGAGCCTTAATCGTTACGAAATCAGGCAGGAAATGCTATTACCATCAATAGCAGGGGTTATAACCGTTCCCACGACCATCGGGTCTGCGTGACCGGAACGGATCCGGATTTTTAGCCGAACAAGCACTGTCAACTCAGCGTAATTCCGCCGCTACAACAACAGCCGAATATAAAAACGGAGCCGTAGTGGCCATTTGGCTGATATTTTTTTCAAATCATAAAGGACATAGTATCATCTGCATACCAAAGAACCAATTTAGAACAAATTTTAGTGTTTTTATTTCATTTTAATCGCATTCCTTTCCATTCCATTCCTTTTGGTATACCCTGTACATATGTAAATGATGAGCGTAATAATCTGAGTGAATACACGAAATAGTCCATCAGTTTGGGCTATCAAATTGCACACGAACTGTTCTCCTCAAGAAGTTGTTTATTTGTTGTTGTTGTTGCTGTTGTTGTTGTTGTAGCAGCAGAATTCTGCCGAGTTGACAGTCCTTGGCCGGATAAAAATCCGGGTCCGTTCCGGTTACGTAGACCCGACTGTCGTGGGAACGGTCGGTACCGCCGATAACGCACCACTGTAACACGCATATAACTGCCATACATACTGATCAATTAAAATTTAGCATATGTATGGAAACATTTTATATTTGACAAGATAACTTCATGAAGTTCGGCATAGATTATTATCCAAAGCATCGAGCTGGCATACAAATTGAACGATTAAAATAAAGTAATTGTATGGAAACTTTTTTTCTTGGTTTACTTCACTATCAACTTTAATTGGATCTTTCGCGCACACACATTTGTATATTGTTTTCGAATTATATTAAATAAATCATGACTAACCATCTGCATTTATACCAAAAACACGAACAGCAACAATATATGTATTGTTATAATTTGATGATATTAAACAAAAGCTTCATTTACTTTTGTTGCTTGAAAATTTATAGAGATGACAACACAATTATATGAGTAATTTAAAATTTTCACTCGCTTATCGTTACAGCGCGCTTTTTGTCTAGCCCCACGTATTCGCATTGGTAGCCACTATATAATATGCATTAAACGCACACAAACACCACGATACATATATTCTGATAAAGATTTAGATTAAGAAATTTACTTAAAAATATTTCGTGTTCTCTTTTGTGTTTCGCGTTTGTTTGGTTTGGCAATTAATATGCATACACACATACATATGTATATTATGCATAACACACACACAAAAGCATTTTCGGTTTTTAATTTATAACACATTAATTTTTAATTCGTTCAAAATTATATTTCAACATTTTTTGTGCACACTTTCGCGATCCAAGTGCTAAGCATTGAGTAGAAAATTGTTGAAAGCAAACACTTTACGCTGCAACATAACGACCGATAATGAATGCAAATCAAGAAAAGCCACACGGAATAGAATTTATATGATTTCTCGAGAAAACGTCGGTTTGAGCTGGAAAGTCATACGCACCGTGTGTAAGCATTGAGACTAAAACAATTTCGAAGGGAAACAACAGGCAAAGCAACAAATACAATAAACACAATAAAAGACGTGACTAAAAATATAAATAACCTTCTCAACAACAACGAACAAATAAATACAATTTGACCGGCAAGACCAATGAAGCGGACAAGCAAAACAAAAACACACACACATATACACATATAAATACATGAATATGAGTGCGTATGTGTGCGTTTGAAAAGTAAAATAGAGAAACCAAGAAATTTTGTAGGCTGCACGAATCTCAAACGATTATATTTACAAGTATGTTTGTATGTATGTAAGTGGCCCGAAGCGATAAGGATCTCCCTAAGCACACAAGCATACACAAAGCAGTGGTTTCAAATGAACGCAATCCGAGCAGACGTTTAAGCATTTGGGTTGGGGGAAAAGTGAAGGTAATTTTCTAAGCCAACAGGTAGGTCAACTGTGACTTAAGCAGACCGCTGCATGCGTTGCATTTTTCGATTTATTTCCGCCGTTTAACCGCCGGCTCAAACCTGTTAAAGAGCGTTTACACGGCTCAAACTTAGCGCTAAGTAAATTTGTATTGTAGATAAGGTTGCAGATACAGTGTACGTATGTATGTAGGTATATTGGTAACGTCTCTGCAATCGTAATGTTGCAAGCAAACAAAAAATCCTCAATTGAAGAAGAAAAGTGAAATGAGTTCATGGCGCCTAATGATGACATTGTATGAATAAATGCAATTATCGCAATATCTTGCAATTTCAGGGTTAACCCAAAAATGGCAATTGTGCTGTCAACAATTGCTGAGGCAGCAAAAAGAAATATTATTACATACATGCACATATATGAATCACCATTCTAACTGTTATACAAACAATAAAAATATTGTATTGTTGTACAGTTTAATCACTAATCTCAATCCAATTTTTTTGTAGCGACGACGTCAACACTGGTTGCTGTTAAGAACTTAGGTCATCGACGTCATCTAATTAGCAGTCCAAATGAGCAGTTTCGACGTGATAGGCCGCTAAGAAGAAATGTTAAGATGAGTAATCATTTGATAGTGGTATCAAAAGCGTATTCTTCGCAGTGTGTGTAAAAATAAATGTTTGCATATTTGATAACGCTGGCCAAAATTCTAAGTAAGACCACAACATTTGCAAAATACTTTTAGTGGATGATATAATCAAGAAACATAGAATATAAAAATTATGATTTTAAGGAATAACGCCGAGTTGGTAGTCCTTAGCCGGAACTATTGTTAATGTGTGTCCAATACGGTCTTTGCCGAGCCAACTGCCTTGGGAACTTTAGAATAAAAGTAAAATAGTTAGTAAAATGCAGTGAAATATACAGTGAAATTCCTCATAACCGGACACCCATCGTCGCAGTGTTTTTGTCAGGCTATAGGAACTGTCTCGCGGCAAAAACTTATATTTGAAATGTTTTCTTATAGTCACAAAAAAAAGTTGTAATTTATTAAATCTTGTAGAAAATTATTTGTATTTAGGAAAGAAAGTATGAAAATATTAATGAAATTTGTGCGGTTATGGGAGGGTTCTGGTTATACGTAGGTTGCTTTTTACATTTCGAGATTTAGCAACCCTACTAGTGCAGTGTTGTTGTTGTTGTTGTAGCGGCAGAGTTCTGCCGAGTTGACAGTCCTTGGCCGGATAAAAATCCGGGTCCGTTCCGGTTGCGTAGACCCGACTGTGGTCACAGTCTGGCAGTGTTATACATACTCAGAACGTTTTGACATACGACCGCTATTTGTGTTATTTACAGTAATTTAAGATATTCATCTCATCTTTCAAAAAATGGAATTAAATCGTGAACATTTTCGCGCGATTATGTTTTACAACTTAATTAAATTTTTAGCAATGAAATTCCATCAAGGACAAGTGTTTAGTGATGGTAGGGTGGATTCAATCGAGATCGGAGATCATTCCAAGATGGATTTCGTAAAGGTCGTCCAAAATCAGTTATTGTTCTGCAAACTATCATCTTTCTAGAAATTAGGAAAACCAACCGCCAAAGTTGGATCACTCTTCACCACGATAATGCGAGCTCTCAGACATCGACTGTAAGGACTGTTCGTAATGAGCAATTCCACTGTATATAAAATTATTGTTAATTTTTAACCACATTTGGCGTAGGAAATTGAAGAAGAAAGGGAGATCTAAATTTCCCAGAATTAATATTGTTGAGCCAGTGTAATGCCCGGTTTCCCACTCCATACTTAAGTTGTGCTTAAGATAAAACGGGAAAATAGTGTTTTACAGTTCATACTTAAGTACTGAAAATGGGAGACTTAAGCAGTGCCTAAGTAACAGCTGATTATTGTTTTGAATTTTTAGATTTTTGTCAAAAAAAAGCATAATAAGAAATAAGATATTATTTTTTGTGAAAAATATGGAATCGGATTGGAATTTTCACCAGTTCCAATAGGTGCTCCGACTCGCTAGCGGTGAAATTGGGGGTTCTTTTGTTGTTTTCATCCATTTTCGATAAACCTTTGATATAACATGTGTTGGCCACATAAGAATCAAATGAATTGACCTTGAGACTTAATTTTGAAAATGATTGGTATAAATAACTATTTGTCCATGGGAATCTAAATCGAAAATCGTTATTTTTAAGAGATTTTTAGAGATGGCGAACGTTAAAACAGTCAAAAGCCTTCTGAGGGGCTGGTCTTCTGCAATTAGATATTTTGCTTCAAGAATATTTCCGAAGATCTTTGTGATGTTGAAACCTTTTTTCCAACGTTTACCGCTGTTTAAATCTTGCATTGTTTTGTGCAATTACTTTTTTGTTTTATAAGTTGGACAAATTGGACACAGTGAGGTATTAGCTTAAGAGTTTACACCGGATACCTATATTTTATGTATGTATGTATATAGATATACATAAAACATAAACAGTTCAAGATATATTTTATTTTGGAAAATTATACCGGGACATTTACTTTTGCTTTAATATAATATAATATTAACAACTATCATTTTTTTAATTTTCTAAGTTATTTACCATATACATTAAGGATGTGTTTATATGCAACACATAAATGCATAATTGCACTTTTGAATACATCAACATATATCAACATATACCTTACATATGTACATATGTATATAGATATCGGTTGAAAATTTATTCGCATGTGTTTGCCAATTTGCTAAAATATGATTTGTGAAATTCCACTGCAGACGAATTTCCAAGAATGTCAACCGGCGAGCAGAATCTTTTATGCTGCATACACAAACAGCTGTCAATTATTAACTGGTCTTTAACATCGATATCCATCCAAAATGGGGGAAAAGAAAAGCTAACTTTGCATTATTCGATGACACCCATTCAACTGGTGTTATAAACAAATGCAAAAAGTTGGTTGTATACAACAAGGGAAATATATTAACATGTGTGGTGTAAGCATGGCAGTATACTGGAAGCGTTGAACGACTGATTTGCAAAATAATAAAGTTTACAAATACGCAAATTTTAAGAGTAAACTGAACTCATTGAAATAACAAATTAGCCACTGATAAATATCGTAAGTGAACATGGAATTTATTCAAGTCAATCGTGCTCCTAACATTCGGTAAATTTGTAATAAAATTTAAAAAGAAAAAATATTTTATATATTTTAATTGAATATTTAAGTGTAAATATAAAGAAATATACAGATATTTAAATTTCTCCTGCATATAAAACTGACATAGGAACATACAGTGTCGGACAACGCGTATTGGCATTATATCTACGAATTACTTTATCATCTCCTTTTCTCGCAATAATTTCTCAAATTTGAAGAATAACTATTCATTTCAGAAAAACATACAAAATCATAGAAATTATTTGTTCCATGCCATTTCATACGAAAGTTAAACGTACCCAATGTTCAATGCGGCAAAACATATTGATTGTTATTCAATATTTTATTAATCCTTAATTTTAATTACTCCATTCCATCTATTTGGTATGTAAGATATAAGATTGTTAAAACTTTCTCTCGAATGCTCAACCATGCTTCTTTTGCAACTCGTACAATTTATTTTTGTCTCCATTCATACTTCCTCTATTAATCCTTCTATTTATTATCTCCCAGAGATTCCCAATAGGATTAAGATCCGGTGTTTGAGCCACTTTAAGGCATTAATATTTTGACCAACGAACCAATTTGGCACTAGTTTTGAAGTATATCATGTTGAAACGTCTACGAAAGTGGCACATCCATATATATTTTGAATTACCAGAGAAAATTATTGTTTTCCTACGTTTCACTGGATAGTTGATGTGTTCCCGAGCCAATTGTAATCGTCTCACTCGATTTCTTTTTGACATAAATTGCTTTTTGATTGATTTATATGTTTTTATTGTTTTAGCCTTGGGTCGTCCACCATGATGGTGAGTTTTCAGAGATCCATTTTCTCTAAGTTTTTTTTTTTTTTGAGGCACGGTGCGGAGTTGACAGTCCTTGGACCTTTAAAAATCCGATTGACCGACCGATCAAAATTATTATTGTTTAATATTTTTTACTGTAGCAGATTTATTTATATTAATCGATAATGAAGAACGATATCGTATAAATATACATATGTCCATATACACTTGCATTTAAGTATTTGGGTTAGGAAGAGAGCATAAACTCACTTCTGCTTTACTTTTATTCAGCAGATTTAATTGTATTGTTACTTTTAATGTAAACGTATACTTGCATTTATACAACTATTACGTACTATATTTACTTTGGTTTTATCTGCGCACTTCAATGTTTATTTGTTTACTTGGTGGATAGCTGATACCACTAGAAAATTTTGTAGATACAGCAATTGCACCTGTTGCAAGAATATTCCACTGTATTGAAAAACAATCCTTGCATTCCTTCTCAATTATCAATAACACAACAAATGCAATATAAAATATTATTAGAAAGGTTTTTCGTTTGTAATGGCAAGCAAATTATAATAAAAAAGTTTTGCTTAAAACAAACCAATTGAAAGAAAAATTCAGAGAATCTCGGCAGTCTTAAAAATTATAAATAAAAGCTAACTATATTTATTTATGTGAATGCAACAATACATATATACGAGTAAATGCATTCTATAACACATAAAGTACTTATGTATATACATATGCATATTTGTTAACTAAGCGCTAATCAATAGTTTATGCTGACGCATTACACAAAATACCAAAAGCGGCAATTTTATTGGAATCCGATGTTTTTGATAACCCTACCGCTCCTATTTACACAAACAAATGTATTGATCAGTTTATTTTGCACGGAAGTAAGTATATAAACATTTTATATATAGTAAAAATACATCTAATCACAAATTAGCTTTAGCACACATTCGCCGAAACTTAGCGTTTAATTTTCGATAATTATAGACTTATAAAATAAACCAATTGGTGGAAGTGCGCAAAATTAATAATCGTTCCCACGACAATCTGGTCTACATAACCGGAACAGACCTGGATTTTTATCCGTCCAAGAACTGTCAACTCAGCAACATTCCTTCAAATTACTTCAAGGATGTTTTCTGACTGAATTCGTTTTCTGTGATATCAACCAGATTGGAAATGTCTTGGAACTTATAAGTTAAATACTATGTAATCTAAGATTACCGCTGCTTTAGTAAATAATAAAGTTTAGTATTTACTTACAAACGTTCTTGTTTCTTCTATTTTAATATACCGATTACAAGTACTAAGTGATAGGATATCATAAAAAAGATTAGGGTAGGTTAATTTCTATTATCAATGTTAATTCCTCTCTCGTCCTATGAATTCTGTACAAATTTCGGACGTATAACTAAGGTATTATTAATACAAGTACATGCATAAAAATTTACTATATAGTATGTTTTAAAGTTCGTATCGTATTCGTTTAATATTTTTTGTTTATGAATTCGAATAGAAATGTTAAATTCATTCTCATTTGTTTCGCAGAAATAAATTGCTAACAAAAAACTAGTTCTGTAATTAAGCGCCAATAACAGCAATCCTAAACTATCTAACTACGAAACTGCGCGGCAAGAAATTGTGTTAATGTGCAAAATATGTAAATTAAATAACGCAATAGAGTGAACGTTCATGCAGGCCGCGTTCGTTTTAAGTATTCGCGCCATACAGCAGCAAGCGAATTGGAAAGACTACTTCATAGACATACATACGTACAAAAATACATACATAAATATATTACTATAGTAAAAAAGCAAACGGGTGTAACGACATTGCCAACCATATAATTAATACAAATTTAATCGACTATGTTATAAACAGCACCTCGCTCCCACCCACATTTCAACCAAACAGTGAGATTTTTGTTTGAGTGGAGAAGTTCTTGGAGCAAAAAATCGTGAATGGAAATTAAAACTTCATAAGGGAGTAAATAAATATAAAGGCAACAAAAGAAGGGTACTATTATTCAAAAGCTCCATTCATTACCTTTCAAATGAGGGGGTAGCAAGCCCCCAGCCCCCTCCCCCTTTGCGCAAAACCTCTTTAAAAAGGGATACTGAAACGAACATTCCCCAAACAAAACATATAAATATACATACGTATATATTACAACATAATTATCCCTATCAACCGAAAAAACTCCTAAACCCACGGAAGAAGTCAACAATCCAATTGCTAGTAATATGTATTATTTTTTTACAGATATTCCTGCGAAGGTTAAGAAATTGAAACAAACTATGGAAAGCGATACAATTTGGTATAAATAACTAACTTATGAAGAACTTTCACAATACCAACTATAACAACACCGCTAGTGAATAAAAATGAAACGTCATGAAAAACCCGACAAATTACAACGTAGTACGTATAAATATACATACATGTGTGTGAAATATATGTATGTACGACGGCTGCAGAAACGATTTAACTAGTCAACTAGTTGCAATTGCTGAGCATAGAGACTACAAAAAAAATATAGTGGATGAGATATAGAAATCAATATTTGTAAAAATTAACTAGTATTATATTGATTAGCTCAGTTATGCAATAAAATATTACATATTATTAATTTGTCAATTTGGAGATTCATAGTTCTGCAAACAGATAATGAACTTAAACCATTTAAAATAACACAAATGTCTACACATAATAGCATAATAATGTGGCTTTTTAAATAGAAATTGATATTGGTGAGAGCCAAGTTTTTGTTCAATTTGTTTCGTACCCTTTTTATTGTATGTACTTATTTACCAGTACCAGTTCACACACCAATGATAATTTTAAAGGTAGAAACAGAAAGCTTCTTATTTGTCCTTGCATTCAGCTCACGGTTCTGTTGCATCAGGCCTCTCCGACGAGGCCATATCGGGTAAAATATTTATAAATATGTATACCATTGTATATCAACACAAACCGTCTCCAATGCCCACCTTCTTTTTCAGACGTTCTCTGTCCTAACCTTTCATAAAAAATAATGTGTATATACATATACACATAGGTACAACAACACCTGGTTTATTTTTAAAACATACTTTTTCACTTCATTTCTTCGCACTAACCTTTTCAACTATAAAATCTTTTTAAATATGTATTCGCGTACCAATTTGCCACTTAAATTCCGATGTTTTCAACTTATAAGTATTTTTAAATATTTTGTTTTCTATGCACTCAAATTCTTTACCATAAAACAAAGTTGCATTAAAATCTCAGTATATACAGTAGACAACCTTTTGCGTGGTAGCTTTCATGGGGGTGAATAGCGGCCATCTTGGATTATCAGTGGTAGCAATCTGTAGCAACGCAGTGATGTATAAATTGAGGTGCTAAATACTTAGCAAATTTATTTTATTAAATAAAAAAACTATAAATATTGTTGCTTAATATAAAAGAAAATTATTTATTAATGTTATATATTTACCAATAGGTGATTTAAATGCTATAGTGTGCAATATTTCGGCCATAAAAATATCATTTACTGATATCTTTTTGTAGTGAGTTCTTAATAACAAAATGCAGTCCTGTTTTCAGATTTCTCGGTGGTGAGTTTTCTTCTGAATGTATTTGTTTACATTTGACCGACAGAAAACATAAAAGGTGCAGCTTTCAACATTCGAACATTAAAATAAATCAAAACAAAGTTTATTTTGTATAAAGTTACTAAATATTTTATTTAAAGTTTAAAATTGGAGTGAACATAGGTTTTATACAATAGAAAATGTCCGTTGAACCAGATATCGCCAATGAAGCGGTACTTAAAAGAAGTGAAAAAGCACGGAAAACATACCCAAGTATTACTAAAATATCTAACACATATTCCAAAATAAATTCATACCTTGCTAATTCTCGTTCCGATGGGAATTTGTAAAAGGGTTCAGCTCCTGCACATCTACATACACATGATTTCGGCATTCTTCTGTAAACACAAACTTATTAAAAACTTCAACATATTTCTGATATATTTATAGACCTTACCTTTATCTTGCTTTTCAGCAAAAACACTTATACAAAATATATATATTATAAAATAAACACTAAATATAATAATAATAAAAAACAATAAATCACTTTGCAATTGATATTTTTCTAATTGTCACTTTGTATACATATGTCAAACGACAAATTACCACCCAGGATTGTATCCTACTGCATGCAAAAATATAGAAATACTTGAAGCGTGTTTTAAAATTGCACACAAAAAAACAACTGATTTAACATTAAACAACAAGTAATATCCCAATAAAATTGAACAAATATTCAAAGTAATTCAATATAATCACTTAAATAACGTAAACACTTGCATTATTTAATATATTTTAAAGTGGTGATCATCAAAATTTAAAATTTATATGTAGCTCAAATGCTAACACAACACCCTGATTACCATGAAAGTAGCAAAAAAAGTGTTACACAAAACCCTAAGATTTGATAGAGGTGAGTATAAGTATGTAAACAAAGCAAAGGTTGTCTACTGTATATACTGAGATTAAAATTCACTAATAAAAATTAACTCGAGAACAAAATTCACGACACATGAAATAGCCGAAGTCTTTTTTCGTTCTGCTCTGCTATCGGCGTCATATGTAGTTATTTTTATGCACACGGTTGCATTTCGATGTATGCTAATGTGGCCATATCAATGGTAGTTTCAATATTATAAATGTGTCCATAACAAATTAACTTGGAGGTAGACGATCAAGAACTTGCTTTCACACAAACTACTTGTTGATGAAAATTGAAAGCCGTGACGTAGGCTGCAACCAACTTAATAATCAATAATTGTTTCAAAATGTCGTCGTCATGGAAACCACCTAAAATTATTGAAAATTTCGCACAAATTTATCCATTCAGTTCTGATAAAATACTTGAAAATTAGATTAGGCTCTAGTTGTAATGCATTCAATGCTACTCCTTGTGAGGTATATTTTGTAAATTTATAAAAACACTCAAGAAACTTTTCATATTGAGAACGTAAATAGATGTAGATATGTTATTTTAAAATTGTTTTATTCCGTCTTACCAAATTCCGCGGAAATGGCAACTCTAATACATTTTGTTTATCAACTCACCTACACTTTTCACTGCAACTCGTTTTGTTGGTTGTTTTATCAGTGGCTTCTTATCTTACGATTCCCTCATGTATGATTGGGGTGCGCTTACGATTCTACATGCCCTTGCGTACGGCGAAAGCTTTTTCAAGGATTTTTTGTTTAACATACAAAGGAAAAGCGCAACACGTTGATCAGCTTTCAAGCAATGCAATTTCAGGCTTATGCACTACATCAAAACCCTTCCATATAACACTCACTACCGGTTTATAATATGTTTGTCAGACTCTGTTGAAAGTATAATGCACTTGAATACAGTTTAATAAATTAAATTGCGAGCCAACGAAAATATTTGCAAACGCAATCGATATCTTTTACACTAGTTTATTGTGAATGGCCAATTAAAGCATGTTGCCACGTTCCATATTTTTAATAAAAATTCCATTCATAATAATTCCTCCCAAAATACTCAGATTTTTTGCTAAAAAATCATTTACAACAAATTCAATTAGCATTTCATTTCCTACTAGCAATAAAATCCAATCTTCAATTTAATAAATTGAAATTCAACTTATATACATAATAAAGGTTGTATTCCTACAGTTTTTTTAAAGACTTATTCATATAAAACGAGTCGATATGGTAAAATAGTAAAAGAAGCTATGTGAAGGGTATTAATATAACACTTTGCTATTTAAATCCATAAAAACATTTACGTTAGCAATACCGAAACTAAAATAACCTTCACTAGTGCATTTCTTATAGCACAGAATGCTATAAAAATATATTTTACATATCTTAATTTGGCTCAGTCAGTTCGACAGCTACATGAAACAGTGGTCAGATCTCAATACATATTCGAATATTATAGCGCTGCTGCCTAAGATAATAATCCATAAGAAATTTCGTGAAGACATCTTGTCAAGTAAACAAGTCTTCTATACAAGGACTTGATTTTGACTATACGAGGCGTGTTCAAAAAGTATCGCGAATCGTAACTGACAATTTTCTTCGATTGCAGGGGCGTGGTGCATCATGAATTCTTGCCACAGGGAAGAACGGTCAATAAGGAATATTACCTGCAAGTTATGCGCAATTTGCGCGAAGCAATCCGCTAGAAACGCCCGGATTTGTGGAAGAACAAAAATTGGCTTTTGCACCACGATAACGCCCCTGCTCACACACATCGTTGCTTGTGCGCGACTTTTTGGCCAAAAACAACACACTAATGGTGCCGCAGCCACCGTATTCCCCTGATCTGGCCCCCTGTGACTTTTTCTTGTTCCCTAAACTGAAGAGGCCCATGAAAGGACGACGTTACGCTTCTTATGACGAGATAAAGACGGCATCGAAGGAGGAGCTGAAGAAGATAAAAAAAATGATTTTTTGAAGTGCTTCGACGATTGGAAAAACCGTTGGCACAAGTGTATAATATCTCATGGGGATTACTTTGAAGGGGCCAAAATAGATATTCATGAATAAATTAATAATTTTTGAAAAAACACAAAATTCTCGATACTTTTTGAACACACCTCGTATGCTTTAGTGGTCCGATATCGGCGATTTTGACATTTTTTCATAGTACATCGAAATTTGTTACATTGTCTTTTCAAGATCTGAAATGTAAAAAAAAGCTTTTGGTCTACACCTTAAACACTTCTTTTTATCCAATTACAGTATTAGTTATTAAATCTTTCTAGCTACAATTCCTTATGGGCCCGTCAACATTTGAATTTATTGAACGAGGGTGGGGACTTCTTGGTTTCTATTTGACATTTCACAGTAAAAAGTCTTAATACGCATATACATATGTACATACATACTTATATTACATATGTATGTTTATTAATTAATTGCGCTTTGGAGTGCAATTCTCTAGACTGTTCACCGCCCACTTTAACACAAAACTTGCACTAAACACCACATGTACGCTGTGCATTTGTATTATGCATAAATTAACGGATAACATTAATATGTCTCTATGTCTAGTAATAAATAGTTAGAGAACGAGTCTCACACAGCGAGAAAATAACAGCACAAGCAAATAAACCGTAATAAATGAATGGAAATGATAGGCAAGAATTGTGGGCAAACCGGGTATTGAAAACTAAATTTCGCAATGAAATGAAAATATTGGAAACGAACAAATGTGAAACGAGCAATGGCGCTAAACAAAAAAAAAATAAAAAAAAAAAAATACGACGAAATAATTGATTGTTGATTTCACAGGAAAAAGGTTAGAGCGCAAATATTAGCATTAAATAGATAGAAGACATATGTATATACTTACCTTCAAAAGTACATACAAACATGCAAGCAACCCATAAATATTTCTTGATATTTGTTTAAGTTTATTTAGGTTTATATGTATATATATAAAGGGTCTATAAACATATGTACGTATATACATACGTTTATTTATAGACCAATTTTGAATTAATTTTTTTGAGTGTTCTGGTTGGAATAGCAACAATTTATAATTTAAGTTTTCAATTACTTTTCTAATATTTATACTAGATTGAAATTATGTAGATTCAAACAGAAGGAAATGATTAAATCAAAAATTTATTGAGTTCAGTTATTTCCTTTCTGTTTTAACTGCCTTGCTTTCTGTAGAAAATCACTGCCACACTGCTTTAAAGAAAACCGGAGACAATAAATAATTTTTTTGGGGAATTTCAACATTTTTAAAAGAGTTTTTTCATAATAAACTTGACTTAGCGTTAGTTTTAAATCAACAAAAGTTAATGCCTCAAAGTTTGCGGATTAATACGGAATTCGCAGAAAAGAAGAACAACACAAAAATATATGAAAATTATATATATTTTATATCGTATAATATTAAAAATCAAAAATCATTAAACACAGAGTCGGGTTTTTTACTGAGTAAACTTACATAGCCAATTAGCCTTCGTTTTTTCGAATTTATCCTCAATATCGAATTATTTACATTTGAATGTCAATTATTGTCAAATAATTAATCATCTCATATCGAATCGAAGAATTTTCGAAAATAGAATAATATTTTATTTAATTAGTTACTCTTTGTTAATTTTTATAAATAGTTTGAATAGCAAAATAAACTCCGCCATATATAATATACACACGCGCCATGTCTTTACAACAGACGAAGTTGTCTTTCGGAAACATCGGGAGCAATTAAAAATATATAATTTCAGAGGTTACGATGAACAAGTCCAAGCACATAAAATATATTAATTTTATAAATGATATTTGTTAGTACATCTTTACATAACTGTGTATGCATAAGTTTCAATAATTTACAAAGTTTTGTTTTTGTTTCGTTGCTATTAAATGTTGAAATTACAAATTTTCAATTTTATACAAGCCAATCGGAAACTTATGTACATACGTGACATTTGAAGTGGCGGCGGAAACTAGTGCTGCCAGATCAGTTCAATTGTGATTCATACCTAGTTTAGTTAGGATTTATTAGTTTAAATACAATAATATTTTTATAGTAATTTTTACCCAAAACTAATTTTTTTCTATAAATTTTAACGTTATTAATTTAATATTAATTTTTACCCAAAATTAATTTTTCTTCTATAAATTTTAACGTTATTAATTCTTTCGCTACACTAAAATTAAGCATTTGGTAACAAAAATCAATGATTAACAATCTATTACAAAAAATTATGGATAGAGAATGGGAACTACTTATTAAATTTTTCAAAATACTGGTAACACTGTCAAACCGCCTTGTCAAGTTTCCGCCGCCATTTCAAACGTGAAACATATGCTTCCGATGCTCGTGGTAAAGATGAGTGAAAATAGTGAATTTTTACATTTTTTAATTAAAAGTTGATAATCATTTGTGTATTCGAGTGTCTAAATAAAAGCTGCATATCTACACACTATTTGGAAGTTAATTTTTCTTCAGATTGTAAGATAATTTCAAGTTTGAAAAAAGCGTTTACGCCATTTATACCAAATCACATCAGTTACACAGGTAAAGCGTTAAAATCTTTAAATACTTTATTATGTTGAATTTGGTTCTCATTGCCTAAAAAGGTGATTTTTGTAAAATAAAATAAGGATTGTATCTTTTGAAAAAAAAATTTAACATTTTACGAGCTACGCGCGACAGCACAAAACAAAAGGCTCTCCATTACAACAGTGATTCCGGTCTTCTTCGTAACCTAAAATAAAATCCTTAGAAGATATTGTCCATACAATGGCTTGAGATTAAAAAAAGATGTGTTTTTCCCTAAATGTTGGTAACTTTTGCCTTTGGTAGGTCATTATACGTGAAACATGTAGAAATAATTGATAGCACTCCGATGATTTCTAGCCAAGTAATCATTCAAACAGATTTTGAAAAATATAGCTTTGAAATAAACTAATTAAGCTCTTTGACCTACGTACCTACACCTTGGAAGGGTGTAACTGAAAACTTTTGCTTTTAATTTCACACTTAAATGTAAAATAACCATCCTAAATACCAAATGATGTTTAATCATTAAATGATGGATTAAATAAGCGAGTTAATACAATTGATTACATTTTTTATTAATTATATAATACATATATATACAAGTTAATAAACATTTATAAAAAAAAGAAAATAACTACAAAACTGGCTAGTACACAAGTATAATCGATATATTTTTTAAACATATACGGTAGTGATATAAAAAACTATAATATGTACAATTATCCATGTTATAAAATATATAGAAATTTATTATATGTATAAGATTTAAAACTAATTACTATACAACTATTTTCCATAAATAGTGTTTTGCAAACTACTCATGAAAAAGTGAGTAAAAACTGTTAACAATTTCTAATATCTATCTATTTGATAATATCTGTGTACCTGTATATACATATATATAGATATATGAAGATCCTTATTTGGAGTTCAAACTCCAATCATTGATGATCCAGAGGACATAATTTCGCTTAAGGAAAAGTCATCTGTCGATGCTGTTGAATTTGCGATATCCCAGTCCTGCCATTCATTGCGATTGAAACTATTGACAGTAACACATAAAAGTATTTGCAAATAGTTAAATTAAAAAGTAAAAATGTGTTATTTTTTTCATATTGATACATAAATTCTTCCTGTATGGGAATGTTTTCGGGATCTTATTCAAGTGTGGTTATCAAAACACATGCAATCTTAGTTAGATGATAGAAAATGGTATAATCAACTCACGTTTGGTGATTGTAGAAATTCAATTCATTTTCTGTAATAGTATATATTTTATTATACATTTTATATATAATTTTTAATAAAGAAATATTTTACCAAGTTGTTCCATTGGGAAACTGTGCATATTCTGCATGCTGGCATTGTCTGCAACAGTTGCTTTAGAAAGTTGTGGCGAACTAGGGTAAGATTAAAGAATTAGCTTATGTACTTTTCGGATTAAATAAGGCACTTACGTTTGCTGGTCATTAGAAGAGGTGGGCTCAATTTGCATTTTTATTTGATGTTTCACATAACCATCAAGTGTTGCTGAAACTATGAAAAAAAAAAATTTTAATTCAATATATATGCATGTACATTATACATTTTTTCATATTGAAAAAAGATACAATAGTAAGAAATTGGTTCAGACAACCTGCCCAGAAGAACTGTGCTAAATGATGGAAAAATGTATAAGGCTTGTACCTATGGCGACTATAACTTCTTTCGCGTCGTAAGTCGGATAAATTGAGTATTTTTTTTTATTTTAACGTTACTTTGAGCTTTTTTTAGATCAACATTTTGCATAGTCATATCTACGTAGTATGTAAAATCCGCATAATTACCATTTTGCGTTGTGGGTGGACTAGAGAAAGCAACATTGCTGGGCTTCATGGTGGGATATACGACCTTTAAAACATCCAAATCTCGTATACAATCAGCCAGGGAACGTATTTGCAAGTCAGTGCAAGTCCACGGCGCCAAATATATTATGTTCCCACAGTAGTCACGATAGGCAATAGTTATGCCACCTAAAATTTGTGAGTCCAAATTACGCATTAAATATACATATATGTATGTATGGATTTACATGAAAGTGTGATTACCTTTTTTACTATCCGAAAAGCGAAGTATGAAAGTCCCCATAGCTTGTTGCGATAATATTTCCTTGGTTTTAAGCTTACTTATAAATCCGACAATATGTCCCTCCTTCCATATTTGCTGGAAATACAGCTTTGTCAATTTCATTATGCCATAGAACCAATCCCAAAACGTAAAGCCACAGTCAGGCAACTTATCTTTGCAGAATTGTGAATAACTTATATACTCGTTATGCTGAACAGCTTCGCCTACGAGTTTTTTGTCTGCCAATTAAAATGAGGTTTCATTTTAAGAAGTTACGTACAAATATAATTCAATTATTTCAACTTACGAAGAACTTCCAAATTTTCTGCAGTCAATTGACGACCTGTATAGTAGGCGAATCGCAAATTTAATGTCTCCAACAGTTTCATATAATGTACTCGATCTGGCACTTTGAATGGTTCACGTTCGATTTCGGAGAACGCATTATCCCAGGTAATTGTGGCCCAACCCTGTGGTGCTTGATTATCGTGCACCACAACAACTATGGGTAGACTGAGAGCCCAACACTAAATATGAAATGAAGATGCAAATACAAAAGTAACTTTTGCTAATGAAAATCATACAGTTTTATAAAATTTAAGTGAAAACAAAAATCATATTTTCTTTAGCTTTACTATTCTCATCAAAATAGGTTTTTGGGTCAAGTAGAAAAATTGTAGGCTCTTAACACGATACTTTTCTCAAGTTGTAAGATGTCTGTTGGCGTTTTATGTTTATATCTTATATACTACTGTGTCCAAAAAATAAGGTGACATATGAATTTAAACTGCGCGCGTCGAAGGATTTGGAGAATTATTATTTTTTTTCTAGGTTGGTAGTACTATCAGTCACATTTATGTTAAATTTCATGCCAAAATGTTCATTAGTGTTTGAGATACGTGTCGTTTTGTGTGCTGCTAAAAGTGAGTTTTTCGTTTTTTGCGATGTCGACATTTGTTGAGCAAAGAATTTGCATTAAATTTTGTTTACGGAATCAATTTTCTGCTGCGGATGGTGCAGAAAGCCTTTGGTGATGAGGCCATGTCTAAAAAAATGTTTACAAGTGGTATAGTGAGTTCCAAGCCGGCCGTGAACTTGTCGAAGATGAAGAGCGTCCAGGGCGACCATCAACCTCAACCGACGAAGCTCACGTTCAGCAAATCAAAGATTTGGTGTTGAAAAACCGTCAATTAACAATAAGAGACCTTGCTGATGAAGTTGGCATATCGAAAGGCTCAGCCAATACCATTTTGAAGGATGTTTTGGGCCTCAAGCGCGTCAAATCTCAACTGATACCGAAAACATTGAATTTTTTGGAAAAAAGGCGTCGCGTTGAAGTGTGTGAAACGATGCTTTCCGACTACCAGGGTGTCATGAAATGCATTATAACTGGCGATGAGACTTGGATCTACGCTAACGACCTCGAAACAACCGATCAATCGAGCGAATATCGTGCCAAAAGAGAGCCGAGACCAAAAAATCGCGCCAAAGTTGCTCAAAAATCAAGGTAATGTTGACTGTTTTCTTCGATTATCGTGGTGTTGTGCATTATGAATTCCTTCTAACCGGTCAAACAGTCAACAAGGAATATTATTTGAACATTATGCGTCGTTTGCGTAACGCTATCCGCATAAAAAGGCCGGAATTGTGGAAAGACAATTCTTGGTTTTTACACCACGATAATGCACCATCCCATACTGCCATCGTAATTCGTGATCATTTCGCCAAAAACTCAACCCATATCGTTCCGCAACCACCGTGCGACTTCTGGCTGTTCACCAAGCTCAAAATACCGCTCCGGGGACACCGTTTTTATACGATAGAGGAGATTCAAGCCGCAGCGAAGACGGAACTGAAGGCCATCCCGGAAAGTGACTACAACCAGTGTTTCGAAGATTGGAAAATCCGTTGGCATAAGTGCATTGCATCGGGAGGGGATTACTTTGAAGGGGATGAAATTGATTTGGAAGAATAAATAAAGAATTTTCAAAATTTTTGGCATAGTTGTATGTATATTCGAGTTAAATTGTGCAAATAATTAAGATTATTGAGTACATATCGCGAAATGACGTCTTCATATGCATAAACATCAAGCCTACACCCTTTGCTTAGGAAATCGTTCGAACCTTTCCTACCTCTCTAATGGTCAATTTCCCTTCACATTTTAAACGATTGTATCGTCACTTGAGGTGGATGGATCCTACGACCCTTCTTGATTTCGAAACATATTCTTAAAGTTTTAATAATTCCGAAAATGCATAGTTTCAAAAATAATTTTTTCTTAAATGAAAATGCTTTAGACATTCTCATGCTTATTAGTCAGGTATTAATTGAATGTACAATTTGGGTAAACTTACATTAATCGCATATCCCTTATATACCGCGGTTGTGTAAAAGAGCAATGCGTATTTGCCGTCTGCAACAATTTCCGAACCCTTCTTCTCGGAGCGTTTGTTGTCGTGGATTATAAGATTTCTGTAATAAACACATATAGTAATTTAACATAGAAAATTAATATTCTGTATTATGTTCGTACGAAAAATTTGCTGAAAAACTCCTATTGCTGGCATCGAATTCCATTTGGCACTCATTTCCTGTCATTTTGCCATTGCACTCTGGTGGCATATGAATATTCTCAATAGTAAGTCGTTTTGCTAGAGCCTCTGAAAATATTGTGAAATAGGAAATTCATTACTACAAGTTCATACGTACATATATATTTAAATAGTATACTGAATGCAAAATTATTGAAAAGAAAATTACGACGGTTTTATTTGGTTACTTTTTTCGAATTTAGTTTGACAGAAAAGTGTATTGCTTACAAGGAAAAGTACAATGTGTACTTTGGAAGTTTGATAGATCGGACCGTTTGTGATGTTGAATTTTTGATATTGAAGATGCTGAAAGTCTATATATCTATGAATGTAAATAAGGGCACAGTAGGCCTTAGGTCGCAGTGCAATCCTCAACTGTTTATCTCTATGTAGGTAAATTGGCTAGAATTTACAATGTGTATTCCTAGATAAGTGTGTTTTCAGCAGTCATAAAGAGTTCTACCGAACTGGTGATATCGAATTAAAATAGATAGAGATTGGGAATAATTATTATATTATCAAAATCATCGAAGTCCTGACTTTCTATCTTGGTCTCAGCCAAACTAAATATTTAGAGTTTGTAAATATAAAATAAGAATTATGTCCAAATGGCAAAAGAACAAAGAGTTAAGAAGAAATGTATCCTTCATTTAGCCCAACGTATGGTGAACTCTTCATATTTTAAAAGAAAATTTATTCTTTGGTAAAATCTACAACAGAAATTATCTCACATCGTTAAAATATTTGTCGTATATAAGATATGATTAAAGAAATCCGATATTAACTCCATGTAAAAAACACACATTACAATTTTACCTGAGAGTATTTCACATTTTACAACTGGTTTGCTCAAATGAATGCCCAATTTATCACCGATCAACCAGCGCACAGTTGCCTGAAGTCTGAAAGTACGATAAAATCATAAAATAGTATAATTGTTATTCATTGTTTAACCACATATAGTATGTATTGTACTTACTTGGAACCCTTTTTCTTCACTTGTGGCGGTTGCTTTTCGACGATGAATGTTGAAAAGATGAGTATGTTATGTAAAGTCTGTGCATGTGTCAAGAACTCATTTAGTGTTGGGTCATCTCCAAAATGCAGCAAATTGCTTATAAATAATGTAATGTCTGCCATGCGATCCATTAAGGACTCCACAACAAATTGTATACCATCTAAATTGGTAGGGAACGGCGCACCATTGCCAGCCAAGGCTTGTTTTCGTTGCCAAACTTTCAATGCAAAGATCAGCTGGTCCTGAATGACACCATATTCTCTAAGTAGATTACCCACATTCATAATTAAACCATTTTTGCGCTCTGTTAACGATAATGTGTCTGTTGAGGGAATATCCAGTGGTTCCAAACCGCCTTGGTAGCCATTAAAAAAATCGTTGGCGATGATTTGATCGTTTTGAAATGCCAAAAGTGTTGCGTGCATTTGTGCGGTGCCATCGGATAAATTTCGTAAACTTGCATATAACGGCATTAAATCATCGTCCGTCAATGGCGGCAACATCGCACCATTTCCAGGTGACATGCTCATATTTACGTCCATAGTGGCTTTTTAGAAGTTTAGCGCTAGCGTTTGCAAACAAGAATTCGATAACCTGTAAAAATAATGTAAACAATTGAGCTCTTGAAATTCGGAAATTTCTATTCTATTGCATTTTACTTCACATTCATATCCTTTCTAGGAATAAATGTGTCGAAATAACTTATTCACAAAATTTTTGATAACAAAAATAGCATAAAACATGATGTACGAATAGCTGACAATAAATATATGTACATATGTACATATATAAAATTTTTTTGACTGTTTTCTAGCTAAAAATCAATATATGAAATCGACGAAGATTTTGTTATGGTTGTATATCAACTAAAGGAGTCAAGTGTTTATTGATAGTATAATTGGTAAAGATCTTTGTCTATGTCTTGATGTTGGTGCGATCTAAAAATTTAAAATTTCGTTAGAATATCTTGTCAAATGAAAGAGTTCTCCATATACTATGTTCTCCATAGTATGTAAGAATTTGATTTTGATCATTTAGTTTACGTGAATGCTACATGATATAGTTCGATGATCCGATCTGAACACTTTCTTTGGCAATTGTAATGTTGCCTTGGCTCATAATCCTTGCCAAATGTCGTGAAGATATCTTGTGAAATAAAAAAAAGTTTTCTACACAGTTAGTATGACAGCTATAGCGGACCGTTCTTTGTTCGGTTAGACAATAATCCTTGTAAATTTTCGTGAACATACATATCTTGTCAAACAAAAAAATGTTCTCAAACAAGAACTTTCTCTTGATCGTTCAGTTTGTATGGAAACTATATGTTGTAGAGTTTGTCCGGAAAGTCTCGATAGAAGGTGTTCCTAGCTAACGAACGAGCGGTTAGACAGTTGTCTCCGAGCACCTGCAGAGTCAGGACAAAAATTATCGCGCGACGTGTTTCTGTGAGTACTGCAAGCCGAAAACGCAGTATTCGACAGAGAAGAAGTACGCGATTAAATTCTGTGTGAAATTCGGTAGATCTGCGATTGCTTTAGCAATAAGTGGTGTGATTCGATGGCCCCAGGCCTTTTTGGAGAGCCGGGAAGCAAATTCAAAGTTAAAACGATGCTCATTGTCTTTTTTGACATCAAGGGCATCGTCCGCCATGAATTTGTTCCTTCTGGACAAACCGTCAACGCCAAGTTTTACGTGGAAGTCCTCAAGAGACTCAAACGAAGGTGAAAGCTATGCTCATTGTCTTTTTTGACATCAAGGGAATGAATTTGTTCCTTCTGGACAAACCGTCAACGCCAATTTTTACGTGGAAGTCCTCAAGGACTCAAACGAAGGTGCAATCGGGTCCGACAAGACATCGCAGCCGATTGGAAGTTGCACCACGACAACGCCCCGGCTCACACCGCCTTTCTTGTAAACAGCTACCTAACCAAAGCCAGCATTCCAACGCTTCCGTAGCCGCCCTACTGCCCAGATGTGGCGCCCCGGACGTTTTTTTATTTCCTTTCCTGAAAAGGCAGATGGAGCCTAATTTAAAAGTTTTTAAAGAATTTTAACGATTAGTTCAATAAATTTTTTTAATTTGCTCTAGCCTATTACTTTCCTGACAAACCCTGTAGGGTTGCGAATCGGTGAGCAGCTTCTTAGAGAGAAAAGAACGTGTGCAAATCATCAGATCGATATATCAAAAGACTGAAAGACTAGACAGGCAGACAAATTTGGCTAAATCGACTGAAATCGTCACGTTGCTCATTTACATACATACATACATACATACATATATTTGTTATAGAACCTCGAACGTTTTCTTCACTTCAACTTTAGGATAAACTTAATATATCCTGTTGATTTTTTATTATTTTAATTAAGCACTCCTTATTTAAAAATCCATTAATTATTTTAGAATATTGATTTGATAAAGTAACATAACGTTATATGAGACTATGGTCTTCTAAAGAGTCAAAAAAATATTCTTAAACAACAAAAACACACGTCATAACAATATTCGAGACAAGAATTAAAAATATACATATGTATGTATGTGTGACTGTTGCTGCAGATTTCTTGCGAATTTTACAGAAAAATGACTCGACTTACATATGTATGTATTGTTGGTGAGCACAGACACAGACACACACGATAAGAATATGAAATGTTAATAAATATTGGTAAGTTTTGCATCCAGTGAGACTCTTAGGGCACAAAATACATTAGGTCGTGGTGCAATCCCCATTTATTTATCTGTCCTGTCTACGGATGGTTAATGTTTATAACAACCATGCCCACGCCTAAATACATAAGATACATACATATGTATGTATGTAAGTAATAATACCTGCATGCATATTTACGATTGGAACTTTAATAGCCGTTGGAGCTAAGCAATAATTATTACATACATACATATGTATGTATGTGTATGATATGATTTAAAAATTATTCAAAATCTCTTTATATTTCGGTTATATACTGTTATCGGTAGACATAATAAATAATACAAACATTTATACATACATTATAATATAAACTGATTCATTTTAATATAAATATACATACATATATATGTATATGTATATGTATGTATGTACATACTTAGATTTACGTGCATTCGTACAATATATCGTCACCTAAAATGCAAAATAACGTAACGTCACTTTTCATAAGTTTACGAGCGAGAGAAAAACGTTATAATAACAACACCTCTTATTTAAACAAAATTTGAGTTTTGGTTATAAAATGGTTATGTATTAGTTATCATACACTTATATGAAAGCAAAACTTGAATTTTGGTTATAAAGTTGTTATACATATATTGGTTGTTATATCTGACAGCATTTCATATTGAAACAAATTTGAGTTTTGGTTATAAATTGGTTATATATTGGTTATCAAACACTCACTTTGAAACAAAATTTTGTTTACAAAATGGTTCTATATTGGCTATTATATCTAACAGCGATTTTCATTTTTCATAATACGTTGTTTTGCATTTTAGGTGGCGCTATGTACATATGTATGTATGTATTTATGTACTCAACATTGCTTAAAATCGCTGCTGATTACTTTCAATATATCATAAAACAACTTTAATTAATGCATATACATTTTAATAGCTTTTAAACATGTACATATGTAAGTATGTATGTCTAAAAAATAATTTGTTTTTGTTTTCACAATTTTTGGATTATTAATAACACATTCATGTATAATTTAATTGTGCACTTATTTTTTTAAGCGATAAGAATGAACGGGGAAACATCATACGGATCTCATGATTACAGCCATTTGTGGCAAATAATAATCTATTCATTTAAATGCATGTATGCACATACCATAAAATTGAATGCATCGCACTTCTACGATTCAGGTTTTGACTATACTATATGCATAAAGTGCATTGCAATTATTTACATTCATACGTTCATACATAAAATACCCACACTCCCCACAGTCAACTCACTTTGTAACACTACCAATAACTATTATGAACGAGTTTATTTTTATTTTAACGATATTAAGATTGTTTACTAAGTAATTGTGATTAGCTAGCACATAAAAATATACATAAGAATTTATATATTTTTTTAAACTAATGCGCGCTAAATTAGCGCTCTTTATTCACTGAATGAACGTCCGATAATCTCTGTGCGATTGCCACTGCCGGCTCTAAATAAATAATAGAATGCTAAGCACTTGCGGCTAGCAGTAAGAATATGCCAGGGTAGCATTGAAATGTAATAATAATAATAGTGAGTACGTTTTTCTATCAAAAAATAACGGCATTATATATAGTTAGAATTTTTAAAACCCAGATTTTTTCTATATTATTTTCTTAAAATTTAAAAAGACGTTCAGAGTGCTTGGAAGTACATTTAAAACTTTAAACGCGTTTTCTCAAAATGGTGTTTTCAAAGTCGGTGACCAATATTACTCGAAAACGGCTAAACCGATTAGTCTCAAATTTTAACACAAACTTCTTAAATATATTTTTTAGTATTTAATCCAAAATTTTTTCTCACAGATAAATATTTTCTCATAAACAAATTAAGACCGAAATTTTGGTCACAAATTGTTGTTTTTTTTTTTTTTTTAACCTCTATTTTGTCAAATAATTTTATATGTGCTTATTCCTTCGATTAAAATCTAGACTTAACATTACTTTAACGAAATCTGTTTGGTTTTTTTAATTTTAGAGTATCCAGTTCAGAGATTTATTGGTCGCCGCAAAACGTTTTTTTGTGAGGAGCTCCCGGATATCAGCTGTAGTTCCTTTCCAAATAAATATTTTTACGAATACTAAGTCTTAAAATGCAGGTAAAAGATATAAATTTAAAAGTTGTCTCAGAAAAAAATCTGGGAAATTCGCTTTTTTCGCCTTTTAACTTTGTATAACTCCTTAAGGGGCTATACGAGGGCTGCTATATATATTTCTGGCCTAATAATGAAAATAGGCATATTTATCAACGAAAATGGTTTTTTTTTCGTTGGATTTGGCTCGTCTTGGGAGACCCACACGGTCGATTGCTGTTTTGTTTCGGGCTCATACGCATAGATCCATGATTCGTCACCTGTGACGATCTTATAAACGTCTTTTGAAGCACCGCGATCGTATTTTTTCAGCATTTCTTTACACCAATCCACATGAGCCTTTTTTTTTGAGCGATTGTCAAATTGTGCGGGATCCAACGAGAACAAACCTTTTTTACGGCCAGGTATTCATGCAATATCGAATGTATGCTGGTGGGAGAAATCTGAAGGTATGTTACATGACGGTCTTGCATTATCAGTTCACGTACGATATTTTCTGGCACAACGGCTGTTTTTGGACGACCTTCACGGAATTCGTCTTTGGGCGAGCGTCGGCCACGATTGAATTCGTTGTACCAGTTTTACACAGTGCTATAGGATGGTGCTTCATAGCCATACAAAGATTTTAGTTCATCGATGCACTCTTGTCGTGATAATCCACGTCGAAAGTTGTGAAAAATGATCGCACGAAAATGTTCACGAGTTAATTTCATTTTTTGGCCGAGATGAATTTTTTAATTCCCTGTAAATAAAACAATTCACGATTAAATGACAAAACGTTCTGAGTGATGTTATGCTAAAAAATGTCAAACTTTCCAATGGAAATGTCAGATTGCATCTGGCAACACTTAGTGTTGCCTAGTCCAGAAATATATATAGCAACCTACGTACTAGTGTGCGGCGATTTTCGTGATTTTTTTTTTAAGAGAAAGTACGCAATTGAACATTTCAAACTTCTCTGTACGTAATAAAGTATATTTTCAGCTATATTTTAAGATTTTGTTTTACAAAAATGTTGAGAAATAACGGAGTTATGGGCTGTCTTCAGAGGGACCAAAAAAAAGTGCCTCAACTTCTGGCATGATTCCGGTCGAATGAGTAGCTGAAACAAAAAAATTCAACATGTTTATTAAACTTAAATATATTTTCTATGCAATGAACTACGATCTTTGAAAAATATCAAAAATTAAGAAAATGGCGTAATTTTGAAAAAAAAAATCGTTTTTTTACGAAAAAATTGTCGTTTTTTTAATGCCAAATTGACAATTTTCAACCAATCAAAAAGATCGTAATTCATTGTATGGCAAATGTATTCCAGAATACTTAGTTTTAATTTGAAGTCGATCGGTCAGTTTTTCGTTTAGTTATGATGTCTGTCAGCAATTTTGAAAAATGCGTTTAAAGTTTCACTTATATACATATATACACATATATGTTTGCTGCCATCCAAAAACTATTCAAGATACGACCTTCCCGATTTCACAGGATATTTATGGAAATACGTGTATGCATAAGCTATCGAAAAAGCAAATAATTTTTTTTTTTTTTTTTTGAAAGTCACTGGTATAGCCCCTTAAGTCAGTCTGGGACTAAAGAACAAGGAATCGTCCAGCTATTATTGAGAAAGTATTTGTAATTATAAAAAATATAGATATTTTCATAAAAAAATTATGGCCACTCTGCCAATCTTCAGAATCACTTTCGCTGGGTGACGAGGATTCTATGACAGGAGTGATGGCTACTCTGACAATCTCTTACAACATGTGACGGTGATTCTATCAACTTGTCCCATCGGAAATAAAAAAAGCATAACCAGAAATTTGCTAGTAAAGTACGTACGTGTGTTTTGAGCTTTATATCAATTTTCCTCTAAATGGCGAACTGCGAAAGTGTCCGAGTTCCAGCGTCACTCGATTTAAAAAATGAAGTTGAGCGAAAAACGATGTTCAATTTTTAGTTTAACTGACTCACAAAGCGCTTCGACACTACATCCGATTGTATAATACAAATTATATTATTTCATTATTCTATCAATTGAAAAATTTATTTATTTATTTATTAGGAGAAATATACAAAGTAATATTAAACCTAATATCAAAAATAGAAGAGTACGAGCTATTAAAGCCATCGACTCTGAACAAACAAATATTTTAGGTTACCAGCTAAATAAAAAGTTATATTTTATTTTGTAAGTAACAATCAGTAATAATATTATAAATGCTTATAATATTTGCAAACGAAGGAAGTTTAAACAATTCTTGATAGTTTGAAAAAAAATTGAAAAATTATTTTATGTCCTTAAATTGTATTACGATTTGATTTTTTTTTTTTGCTATTTTCCTTAATCCTTAATTGCTCTTAGCCTTTAAAAAGGGCATAAAGGGCACATATGTATCATGTTCTCACGAATTTAATTTTTTTGCGCTTTTTCCCTAATTTTTTCTTATCCCTCAAAACGGAAAAAACCTATCTCTCATATTATATTCTCAAAACATGTAGCACAATAATGTAATAGAATTATTCATCTAACATCCGAAGGATATCGAGACTAATATGAGGTCGTAATTACGACAATAATAATTGATTACCGGATGTCGATCTTCACATCCGTTCGTTTACCGCCTATCCCTGCAAGCGATCACTTAAGTTAACTTGATAAAATTTTGAGAAATAGTTTCTTTGGCTTCCAATGAAAGTTGGTTTTTACAGAATTTTCATATCTCAAAATTATTAAACGAATTGACCGCACTAAACTTTATATGTAACCTGGTCTACGAAAAGGGGGCTTAGGTGTCAAAAAATCATTTTTTTTATTTTTTTAATTTTTTATTTTTATTTTTTTATTATTTATTTATTTATTTATATTTTTTTTTACACCTAAGCCCCTTTTTCGTAGACCAGGTCACATATATTAAATTTTTTAATAAATCCTCGTTCCAGAGTTTTTCTACTACTTCCCATAGAACGCCATCTTGAATTCTATTAGCCTTAATAGATTAATCAACCGTTACTACAGATAAAATAGAAACTTAGCTCAGCAATCCTATAACCCTACGCAATTTGAAAACATTTCTCATGTGTTCTATTGTGAATTAAATATGCGGTGTGGCCACTCTCTCGTATTTGAGTAAAAAAAAAAATTGTTAATGAACAATGCCTTCAGTTTTGCATGAAACACATTAAATGTTTTAATCAAAATCCAAAAGGTTTATTTTATTGTTGTCATAATAGTAAATAATATGCAGGGTCGCGCGTAGTCCATCATTAAGCGGCTGATAAGCGAAACCGCAACGGAACGGAAGTTAATGTATGTACATACACACATGTGTATACATAGGTGCATGGAACATGTTTTTCAAAAACTCGTATTATCGCGATAAGTAAGATAAAATTTATACATATTTTACAAAATATAAAATTTTTGTTAGAAAAAATTTAATCTTTACCCAAAGTAACTTGGGTTCCAAAGTAAAAAAAAAAAACACAATAAATGTTTTTTTTGGAAAAATGCATTTGTCCATGAAAGGAAAGCATGCTTTTGGACCATGCAAAAAGCTGTATTGAAGGAGACTATTTTGGATAAAATAAATTGATTTTGCCAAAAAAAATTTATTGTGTTCTTTTTTTTTTGGCAAAATCAATTTATTTTATCCAAAATAGTCTCCTTCAATACAGCTTTTTGCATGGTCCAAAAGCATGCTTTCCTTTCATGGACAAATGCATTTTTCCAAAAAAGGAAGAAGTCGCACGGTGCCATAACAGGTGAATACGGGGAGAGGTTATTGGTGAAAATGTGATTTTTGGTCAAATAATCGTTCTTCGACTTTTCGTAAGCCCAAGCGTTCGGTCAAAATGCGATAAATCGATGTTTTGGAGATGTTAAATTCCATTTCCATGAATTTAAATGATAATTTCGGCTGATTTTTAATGTATTCACGCACAGTTGCGACGGAGTTTCGATTGGCCCACATGTTGATCGTCATTAATGTCCTCACGACCACTTTGAAAACGTTCAAACCACTCGTGCACTCTGCTACGGGAGAGGCAATCATCGCCATAAAACTTGTTTCATCAATTGAAACGTTTCGGTAAAAGTTTTAAAACAAAATTTAATGTTGGCTCCTTGTTCGAAGCTCATTTTCAACGCAATAACTTCACTTGCAATTAATGGAATGTCATGAAATTCTCACTGAACAGTCGATAAGGATAGAAGATTCTAACGCACCAGTCGACATATAGATGGCGCCACCAGGAGGCGCTACATTCAAAAAGTCCTGTTTACTTTGGAACGCACCTTGTATATATTTTACAATATATAAAATTTTTTTTAGAAAAAATTAAATTACACGCGATCTTCGTGCAAGAAGTTTAAAACAAAAAAATCTGTACTGGAAGATACCATACAATGACCAATGGCAAAAAAAAAAAATTAAAAATTAAAAAAAAGAAAGAATTTTTCTCAAAATTTTTAACGTTTTTTGTCAGTAAAAAAAAATGAAATTGAATTGCAATCGATATCAAACTGAATTGGAAAATTAACATTGAAAAACGAATAAACAAAGCTTGTATAGCCTACTGTATCAGCAAACGAATACTTAGCAGGAACTGGGTTTTAAACCAAATACGATATAGTTATTTGGATGTATACGGCCGTCATAATTCTATCGTATGGAGCTCTGGTTTGGTGGCCAGCATCAAAATACAAACAATATAATACCAGGGAACTAAAAGGAATACAAAGAGCAGACTCTGTAGGAGTTACCGGGGCTACTAAAATTCATTCGACAGACTATTTCCTCCCAAGAGGTCTAAAGGGTATCCTCACCCAAAAGTGACAACTAATAACTAAATAAAAACTAACCTTGGGAAGAATAGAAATCTAACTTTGGGATCGGAGTAACCCTTTTCTCTATTCACGTCCAGGGGAAATCGTCGCCCAAAAGTAATTATTGAAATCTAAGCTTGGGAAGATACAGTCTGATTAACTAAATAAGCGGGCTCAGGACGACGCTATTTCCATATTCTTTTCTGTTTTAGCTTACTAATTACTAGGGGAGGAAGATACTACCTCTACCTTTATCGACGGGTCCAAAATGGACTCTCTGTTTCTATCCGTCTACCAAATTCAGCCAATATACTCCAAGCGGAAGTATTAGGTATAGAGAAGGCCTGTAGAATTCTATTGAATAACCACGGGAGAACACCGAATGTAACACCGTTCCCACGACAGTTGGGTCTACGTAACCGGAGCGGACCCGCATTTTTATCCGGCCAAGGACTGTCAACTCGGCAGAATTCTGCCGCTACAACAACAACAACCGAATGTAACATATATACGGGTAACTAGACAGCAAAGATTAATTCCAGTGTAGTTAACAATTGCAGAAAAGCTTTAAGCTCACTGGCAAGTCAACTCGACTTACCCATAAATTGGGTTCCCGGTTAAAGGAACAGTTTCGGCAACGAAAAAGTAGATGAGTTGGCAAAGCTATATGACTGGTTAGGCGAATCAGAATTAAAATCGCGCCCGCTGAGAACGATCAAAAGAGAGTTTTATATGCATTTTGTACAAATAGCTCAGAGAAGATGGAAATCAATAACAACATGCAAGTTAACAAAACAGATAAGGCTCAAGTGATAAGAAAGCTTTATATAAACATTGATTAAAAATATTGGAGGCGACCAAGAACCCATCAGGCACCTAACCTTGAATGGTTGCTCACATAACGGATATAAGTAGTTTACTGCGAGTACCAAATGGTTCGAGGGCAACGATGAAAGGGAATAGCTAGGCGAGTACTACAACTACAGTGCATCACAATAGCTCATGGTGGCGGCACTCCTACCTACCCATCATAACAGTCTTGCGATCAATATTATTTAACAGCTTAACAATAAAAAATGCGACATTTTCATTTCAGTTTTCTATTTATTTATAATATCTTCAATATTTTCGACAATAGAAAATCCACCAAAAGACCTACGAAATTCAACAATCCGGTTACTATGCATTTACACGAGTAAATTCTGGTTGTACAACTAAACGGCAAGGAGTATATAAGTAATATAAGCAATTGAATGTTAGTTGTTATTTTTACAACATAATTAGCTTTTATCTTATATATGTTTGTATGTACTTATATAAATCAAAACACTACACTACATTACAAAGTTTTTGAAAGTAATTTCAAACAGCTGAAAACTTTTTCTTAATTATACACTACATCCAGACATGTACATATGCAATACGGTACAATCCGTAGCTAAAGGATTGCATGTAACTTGTGGATAATTATGTATGTATGTATATGAAAAAATCAGTTAAGATTTATTGTCGCATTGTGCTTAATATATATTTAATCATTAAATTACTGGTATTTTAGTTTTTTTTATTGTATATAACACATATAAAAAGGAACAAAACTTCGCTCGCCACAAATTCGAAGCTAAAACGGTTACCGTTACATATTCATATTCATATCAAATTACATATAGATGGTATAGGTGGCAAATTGCACTGAATATATTCAAACCCACATTCATATATGTTTGTAGATAGATTCACACGTGCGCATTGTAAATATTTTGAGAAAATAATTGAACGTTACTCGTTTACTCAGTTTATCGGTAATATATATATAGCAGTAATGCTTGATTTATATTTTTTTTAAATTCACTTTCAATAATTTTCGTCCCTTAGTATACCGTTTAGTATTTTTTCCAAGTAAAAAATAAGAAAATTTAACATAACAATACATATAAATATCATTAAAATATAAACAATAACAATTTCATCATTTACGCATCATATCGGCCACGTTTTAAATGGAATAGTTCCCTAAGCAACTCCTTAATTAAATCGTAGGCAGAGAAGCTGATGCCAACCGCGATCGGTCCCTTGATCCAGTTCATGCTCAACCCTTTGTAGAAGCCATTTTTTATACCTTCCTCCCTGCAAGTAGCAAAACGTAGACGAAATAGGTTTTAGTTGGGAGTGCGTCTACTAGTTATCGGCTTTATAGTTAAATACTCACTTATAAATTTTTTTCAAGGTCGAATATATAGTGCGGTATTGATTGTTGGTGCCTTTATTGACGCGCATTGTTTGCATACGCCGACGCACTATGTCCAGTGGGTAGCTGGATGTTTGACCTGCCGCACCGGCTACAGCGCCAAATGCAAGCGAGACTAGAGTATTCGGTTTCGCATTTCCTGTCACCTCTGCAAATGGATAAAATATACATATATATTTTTGGTTATTAAAATAAAGACAAGAGCGAAGTTTGACTTCGGTGGTGCGACCTGTTTTGGGGTTAGCAAATTAGGGGTGACTATCACAACCATCTAACGACAGCCTGATTATTGTAAGTTTGAATTGACAAGATATATTTTTCTTTTTGCTCCCAATATTTTTAATCAATGTTTATATAGAGGACCAATATCAAAAAAGCGTTACTTTACGGAAAACAACCGATTCGCAAGTCCGACTAGACTACGACTGAAACTAACTTCAGATGCGCACAGGACGCCTTTAACAGTTTAACTATTGGAGTGAAATCTCCACAACTTCGTTTTGGATAAACTACTACTTATCCATAATTGACGCCCACAAACCAAATATTATACATGTCCTGCATGTAATGAGTCTCTGCTCTAACACCCCCTACTTATGGTTGGGTTAGATGATCTTAATGGCAATTAACTTGAGCCTAAAGAGCCGTTAAAACAACAGAGTTTTTGACAAGTAGTGAAAAAGGTTTGAGAAGAGCTACCATTTCAACCTTGCTACGATCTCAAAGACTCTTTTCACCGGAGGTCTGATGCTTGGTTGAAAAAAATGTGGCTATTCAAAGAAATATGAATTGTGTCATTATTCTGTAAAGTTTTGAAACCATTGTGATTTAAAATTTAAAAACGATCCGATACTACTTCGCGTACTTCTATTTTTTATGTGGAACTAGTGTCTCAGTTGATTTGCATAGGTTTGCCAACATAAGTAAATTGTGATATCAAATTTTGTTTACGTTTAAGTGAATATGTTGTGCCAAAATTTTAAAATACAACTTTTTGATATAAAAAATTGAAAGATTCGTATTGTTCATGTGGTCACTCCTATTTTTTGTATACAACTGTACGTACATCTATAAAATGACCGCCAGAGCATATTTATAAAAACTTTTTCCTATAATTTTTAATATTGCTACTGTTCTGATTAAACTCCTTGATTTTACTAGTGCATCTCACTCAAATCACTCAAATAGGGTGCTTGGGATGTTAGAAAAAAAGAGGCATACACGGATATATCTGAAAAAGTAATAGCAGTTTATAGTAAACTTACCATAATATTCACGTTTGAGTGTGCCATAGGTAAAGAAGGAAACACCGGCATAAGGTATCACGCCTAATACGGTCGCGAAATAGCCGCGATAAAGTGTGCGCGGTCCTTCTTCGACCCAAATTTTTACAAAAACTTGACGGAGTGTTCTGTAAGTAAACCGAAATGACAGTATAAAATTAAATAACATCCTCTATATGCCGTTAACATACCTGTATCCGGTGTACTTGTCCGTTACGGCCATTCGGGCACGTGCCAAATCTAACGGATAAGTCAGAGACTGTGAGGTTATGCCCGCCAATGAACCGGCTATAAAACGTCTGCCTTTCGTGCTGCGGAAAAAATTGTAGTATAAATTAGTAAAAATTTAGGATTTTGTAATGAAAATTCGTTTTTTCGTTTCAAAATGACGTTCTTTACATCATTCCTCATATATGTTTTGAAACTTACTCGCTACCATCCTTATCGACTTGCAGAATCTTTCGCCACTGTTCGTGCGCCGTAAATTGTATGGCTGCATAAGGCACAATACGCGCCATGGTCGCCGAATTTCCGCGCCATAACGCCAAAATACCCTCTTTTTCGTAGGTATTCCTAAGAAAAGCGATCGCCGCTTTAAATGAGTAGGGAACGTTTTTACTGTGAAAAGTATTTAAACAAAAAATTTAGGCGAAAAATTAAATTTTGCGAATCAAAAGCAAAATGTACCTTATTTGAAAATTGATTTTTGTGCGATCCAGAGGCGCAATAGTGGTTTTCGCCAAAGCTCCAGCCGCTGAACCAGACACCAAACTTATGAAGACTTCATCGAAAATTGTGTGAGTTCCTGCATTAGTGTTAAGGAAGTTAAAAATTTAGTTAAAAAGGGTGAAATTTGCATTAAAGCCCGTCTCTCTCACCGTTATTATTTATACTCGAACTGATGACTGCGCTTGGACTTGTGATCGCTTCCGTTGTACTTTGTACTGCTACTTCACTGGCGCTAACACTTAATGCGGTGACATTACCGGCGGCTGCAGCACTTGAGGACAATTGACTACCTGACGACGACTTAATGGACATCGCTATGTTGGGCTTCTCGAGAAGACGGCTCATTGCAAACTGAAAATACATATAGACATTTAATACATGAGCAATTTGGGACTTCACGAGGCGGCATAATCATAATGGAAACAGATGAGCAACTAATTTCGTACACAATTTAATTAGCAGCTGGAACTTGGTGTCATTTGTTGAGCTTCATTTGTGTTGCAGACGAAACATCAATAATGTTTGTGAGGATTATACATGAGCAAAAAATAGTAAGACTTTGCTTATAATTTCAAAATGCCTAATTTATTCTTCATTCCATTCATTCGATCCCTGAAAGAAATCCCCCTTGGGTCTAATACACTTGTGCCAACATTTTTATCAATCTTTGAACCAGTTGTTAAGGTCAATAGTCAGCAATAGCAGAATAGCCTTCAATGGGCATAGCGATTCACATTTAATGTCTTCAATTAACTCAAAACCGTTTCCATGGAGCGGTCGTTTCAGTTTGCCGAATAGCCAGAAATCACGCGGAGCTACGTCAGGCGTTACGGTGGTTGCGGCACAATATTGGTTGAAAATTTTCGAAGAATCAATGCAGTATGCCACGGCCCATTAACCAAAAGTTGTCGGCAAATAATTGCGGACTCTTTTTACGAAAAGCTTCGGCAAATGTCGCATAACACTCAAATAGTACTCCCTGCTGATAGTTTGGGCTGTTGGAAGAAATTCGCAGCACCACACCCCGATATTCGAAGGAAACTGTCAACATGACTTTGTTATTTGACCTGCTTTGACGTGTTTTTTCGGCTTCGGCTCACCTTTGCCCCAATATTCGGCCGATTGATCGTCTGTTTCTGGATGGTAAGAATACAAGTAGATCCATGACTCATTGCCAGTAACAAAACGTTTCATGACATCCCGGTAGTCGGAAAGCATTGTTTCACACACGTCGAAAAAGTTGAGTGATTTTGGAACCAATCGCGTTTTAACTTTTCCTTTTGCCCAAATGATCTTTCAATATGGTTTTCACTGATCCTTCCGATTTTCAAACGATGCCAGTAGGATCCTTGACTGTTAATCGATGATTCTCAAACACTGATTTCTTAGTTTTACTGATAATTTTGATGTGATATTTAGCACTGATGTCACTGGCAATCATACCAACCTAGAAAAAAAAATATTTCGACGAACGAGTTTTCGCGCGAAATTTAAATTAAGAAGTCTAACTATTTTTTGCCCACAGATTAATGATTATTTTGATGTGACATTTGGCACAGACAGACAGTAGTATGTAAAAAGTGATCTTACATGGGTATTTATGAATGAAAAATATTTTAAATGCTTATTTATACTTATATAAAAATGCTTGTTTTCAAAAGAATTATATAAAATCGTTTAGTAGAGCAATCATTATTTGAAACTTGTAGTTGAAGTCGACTTAAGCTAGTTTTCACTTTTATACTCTGAACAGGGTTTATTAGGTTTGCACCAAGTTTGTAAAAACCTTATAAAGTCGATATAAAGCCTATAAAATATAACATATAAGAGCATAGGATTCTTATTGCAATCGACAAGGAAGATGGTTTCTGTCCCGTCAAAGCTTCATAGGACTGAAAATGTGTATTTTGCCTTTTCGGATTGCCTCAATTTACGAAATGAATACTTAACGAATTACAGATATTTTTTATAGAATCGCCTTATCGCCTTAGGGACGTTAGCTTTTTATATGTAAGTAATATTTTTTATTTGAAAATTCACTCAGTTTTCCTTTGTTTAAAAAGAATAATCTATTTAAAGGTTGCCGGATACAGTTATTATCATTTCTTAAACCACGCTAAACCGTTAGGATCAGTGCGTTGGCCGTCGCACTCATATACAAATAATAAGTACATCATATTAGTGGAAAATAGATGTTCTTATCAAATAATAAATATATCAAGTTAACGTCTGTGTTATTCGATGAAATGTACTCCTCAATCAAACTGCCACACTTTGAATTATTTTAAACTGTTCCACAGCTGTGAAGGTCAGGGTATAAATGCCGGATTAAACGTAGAATGCGTTCGTTAGTGTGTGAGGATTTGCTGATTTCGTATGGCTAATTAGCACAAAGATTAAATCCATGACGCACAAATGACAAGTGAAATGAAAAAAAGAAGAAGCGAGTGATAAGAGGTACTTTTTGTTTGCCGAAGAGTATAATAGGAAAGTAGTAGTAGGTACATATAATATGTCAAAATTACGTTCATGGGGTCAGTAGGGTAATCTGGCCTCTTTTTTTGACATTTTTGTTTTCATAGAAATTTTTATTCTACAATAAAATATTTTTCATATATCACGAGGTATGTCGTGGAGGGTGTAAACAATTTTGTTCGGAAATTTTTGATGACATTTGTCGGAGAATTGGCTGGGTGAATAAAATGTTTGGATCATCTGAAACACAAAAACACAATTTATTCTTAAAAAGTAACTAAATGATTATCGTCCCTACTAGAATCATGAAAAAATGTTGATAAATAAAAAAAGTAATTAACTTCTTTTTTTTTACATAAATTTTATCATTGTCTATTAATTATAAAAAAATATAAGGACGATAGTCAGTTGTTTTGTGAACATTTAAAAAAAAAAATTAAGCAAATCGGTTGAGTAGCTCGACCGGAATCATGTCTGTCAGTTTAAAAAAGTGTGTTCTGAGAAAAACGCGTTTAAAGTTTGAGGTGTGCACTCCGAGCACTCCGAGCGCTCTGAACGTCGAGCGGTATTATTATTTTTGGTCCTTTTTCGAATTCTTCCAATGGTAAAGTGGGTTTCAAAATTAATTCTAAGGATGTAAAACAGAAAATGCAAAAAAAAAAAAAAAATTATTGAAAAAAAGATTACCCTATTGACCTCTTATGCAAAAGATTTTAAAAGAAAAGAAACTGTTTAAAGCCGGTGTTTTGATTATGCTACTAGTTACCAAAGGGTGATCCATCTCGAGGCTTCATAATTTATTAAAGAAAAGATACATAAACTTCTAATTTAATGGGGAATGTTTATTATCATTCGAAAGCACATTCATAGGATTTTTTTTAAGATTATCTCTTTCAAATGTTGAGTCCAATTTTCGATTACTTGTTCGAGCATTTCAACTGGTAATTGGCGAATGACATGCGTGATGTTTTGTTCCAAGACCTAAATCGAAGCAGTATTGTCCGCATAGACTTTACATATCCCCACAGGAAAAAGTCTGTTGGTGTGATATCACACGATCTTGGTGGCCAATCGAGCGGCCCAAAACATGAAACTATCTGCTCACCGATGTGTGGGAAGTGGCGCCGTCTTGTTGAAACCAAATGTCGTCAAGACCACGAGCTTCAATTTCAGGCATCAACTAGTCAGTTATTGAAGAAATATGGACAACAAACCACACCAAATTGTTGTTTTTTTGGACGAAATGGCATCTGTTGAATTCTTCACGTTGCTCTTCGTTCCAAATGTGGCAATTAGGATTGTTTACATAGTCATCGATTCAGATATGGGCCTTATCGCCAAACAAAGTAAGTATTTCAATTTAAAATTTCGATGTAAAATGCGCCAAGTCGTTTCATACGTCAGTCAGAGTAGCTGCGAACAGCGCCGAATCGACTATCCATGCTCTTTGCGTACACTCTTAGTTACGACTGCTATATTTTCTTCCCTCCGTGCTGGACGTGATCCATTCGGTCGAATATTAACCATAAATTGAGCGAAGTGCTCGAAACATATTCTTTACAGAACGTGAATTTTCGTTATAAAGTTGAATGATTTCGAGAGGTTGTTCAGGCATAAGTCTTACAAAAATAACATGACAGCTTGACTCATGCATGAAGTGGCAAAAAGGGCTATTGCAAAAAGTACCTATACTTGGATTATAACAATATAACAAGAATACCAAAAAAAATTTGATAGGGCGTAATTCAAATTTATTTGTGTCGCTCCTTGAAAAATCGTTTCGCTCTGCTTTTTTTTCTCGTCACCAGTAATGATACAATGATAAATGGGATGACCCACAAGAGACGTTGAGATCCTCTGCTATCTCTTTACAGTTTTTCAAGTATAGTTTAGTTTTTCCGATGCTGTTAAGCCCACATTAATGAACATGGAGAAATCAAACCACACTCGAACATAAAAAAGGTTGTATCAATCTGGATTTTTTTTTCGATTCGGCTTGCGCGTACAGTGACCACTCTAAGTCTGATTTGATAAAATTATATGATTTATGTATGTATGTATATTAGGGTGTTTTTTTTTAACTATTAATTTTTTTTCAGTCCCGTCACGAAATTTCCTTGGAAATACCCTAAAAAGTTTCATGAAAATTTTAGCTCTTAATATTAACATTAAGAACTGGATCAACGCCTGTAAAAATTTTCCTACAGATCAGAGGTATTTTATGGCATCGCTTTGACTTTAGACGCATATTTCTCAGAATTGTTCACTCTACAAAAGTGCCCAGTGCAACAAAGTCGTAACTCACACCGGCGAGGTAGTACGGGGCTCTAAACCCGATTTTTTCCAAGAATTTCGCATTTTTTTGTATATATGTATCTCGTAAATGACAAGAGCTATAGAAAAAATTTAAATGACAAATTTGTAGGAAATTTTATTTGCTATAAAAAAGATCCGAGGTTAAAATCGCTATTATTAATACTTTTCGAGATATTCAGCTTTTTAAGTAAGGCAATTTTAATAGATTTTTTAATACATACCAGCTATAAAAATTCTAGGAGGAATTTACAGATAAAAACTCACGATTGGTCCAGTTCTTAATGTTAATATTAAGGGCTAAAATTTTCAGGGAATTTTTTTAGGGTATTTCCAAGGAAATTTCATGACGGGACTGAAAAAAATTATTAGTTTAAAAAAACACCCTAATGTATATATGAACATATACATATGTAAGTAGACATCTATCGTTTCTTTATGTGATAGCGATAATTATGTCTCCGTTTGCTTTTGAATTGATAAAGCTATCACTGAAATCGCCTATCTAATCCATTTTAACCTTTGAACAGTGATTAATAATAAAAAATCTCTTAATAAATACAATGCTGATACTTCCAAAAAAATAAGTGAAAGCAAAAAAGTTAATTAGGTTGCAAATATAATCCTAAAAACGTTTGTAGTATATATAGGGTCTTTTATCTACATATTTCGGCTACTTATATCCATATCTCCAGGAAAATTAAACAACAATTCTCGACTCTGTAATATATTGTGGGAATATTTTCTACTGCTACAACAAAAAACTGGTTTGAGATCACTTCGTACTAGAAGATACAGCAAAGTTAACAGTACATTCTATTACTAGAATAAAATTCAATATAAAAATAAAAAAAACATAAAAGGCGCTAGTTTCAGGGTTTTAAAAATAAAAAAGAAATATTTAAGTCTGTAAGTAGTAGCAGTAGAAGTAAAAGTCCAAATTTTTTGTCCACATTTTTATAAATATATGTAGATATTCAGTAATTTGTATTTATTTATGATGCCAACCGCCATGTATATAGTGCATATGCACGTACGTGTTCATTATCGGCAGCAGCGATATACTATGTATGAGTTTTTTTTTATACAAAGTCAGTATATAGCACAAAAAAGAAGCGAAGAATTGTAAAATCGCAAGATTTTATTATGTTTTATGTCAGTTTTGTAGAACATTGCCATCGATATGCGCATTCATGGTAGCGCTAGAGTGAACAATCACTTAAGATAAGAAATTATTTTCGATAGGATCAGTGATAATTCTAAATATGGGGGTTTTAAAAATGTAGTTTTTGTAAAAAAAAATTTACACTTCAGAATGATTAAAAAAATATCACAATTATCAAAAGTCGTATTCTTTCAAATTAATAATATTATCTAAATATATCTAAGATAGTCGTCTGAAACTACCAAGTCGATCGGCATAGCTGTTGCGGTGAAATTTTTCTTAACGCTTTTAAAAACAGCGTTTCTACCAAAAACGCTAACGGTTCGTCTCAGTGTAACCGCCCGAAAATTCACTGCTTTTCGCGAATTTTTTTAATGTTGAAATTAACTGATTGGTCCGGTTTTTTTTTATAAATAAATACATTTATGAGGAATACAAAATGATTTTTTTATGTTTATTTATTGGATGAGTAATAATAATAATTAAATAAATTGTTGACATGACATGTTAAAAAAAAATATCCTGTACGATGTACACTATTGCGGCCGCAATTTTGATCTAAAACAAAAGTTTCAAAAAGATTACACGACTCTACAAAAAAATTTTCGTTCTTTGTCCTAAAGTTTATTTTATGATTTTCTGATTAATTATGATGAAAAACGTTAAAAAAATAACTTTTTTTCGTATAAAGTTTGCTTTTGTAAAAGTTATAGTAATAATACTATATAATAATTATCTATATACATATAATTATACCATCGTCAAAGCGGTTTCCTAAATAAAAAAGCAAACTTTTTCATGGCGTATATTTTTTTTCGTCTAATTACGACATAAAACGTGGACATTTATTGCTTTAAAGTTAAGGTAAAATTTTGTGTTGACCCGTGTTATTAGTCTGTAGAAAAGTCGCTATCGCCCTAAGGAATCTTTTTTTTTTAAATGGTAGCGGTTTGAAAAAGAAGTATCGAATTTGGTCTTTTTTTCGACAGTTTTTCGTACTATAGCGAATGAAGTTAAAAATGTTCTATCCAAATTGGTACTATGGTACATCTCTTCCTTTGAGAGTGAAAATCGTTTTGAAACACACCATTCTGAGAAAAACGCGTTTAAAGATTGGAGTCGCTGCGTTCCACACTGTGTTCCCTTTCCACAGGAAACTCTGTAGCGACCGTAATAATTTTAATTTTGACTTCAAAATTTAAGAGAATGTTTATTACAGTGTATACTATCCGATAGTACAATAAAAAATTGTTTTTTTTTTCAAAATTTCTGAGACGATCTCTTAAGGGGGTATTCTACTCTATAATTTTGAAAAATTCGATTTTTTTTCATATATTTAAAGTTTTCAAAAATATGACCTTGGAAGGATTTTTCAAAATTCGACTTATTTTCGGAGATACAGCCGATTTTGTGAGGTGGCGTCCGTGTTCACTAGAATTGTCTCCTAAACTTTAAACGCGTTTTTCTCGAAACTACTTTTTTTCACACGGTACCGGCATTATCTCAAGTTCTATACAACCCATTTACTTGAATTTTGTGTGAACCTTCTTTATATAATCCTTTATCGTTCCTAACAGCATCGTATCAAAAATTTTGTTTTTAATTTATTAAAAAAATTCAAGAATTTCAAAAAAAGCGTAAAAAATGATTTTTATTTTCAGGCAGTCGCCATTTTTTCCAAAAAAATTTTTTTCGTGTTCCCGGACTATAACAGCATCCTTACTGATTAAGAATTTTTTTTGATTTTTTTTTTCAAACCACCAAAAGAGTCAGGATCAATGTCACCAGGATGCGCCATTTTTTTACACCTGTCTCTCCCCTCCCCCTCTAATTAATTTAAATTTTAATATTTTTTAAAGTTAAAAAAATGGAAAGTAAAAATATTTTTGGTTTTTTTTTAAATAAAATGCAAAAAACTGCCAAAAATTTTATTTCTAGAGTAGAATAGCCCCTTATACTAAATTTAAAAAATGTTTACCTACGCTTATATATCCGAAATTATTTGTCCGATCAACTTAAAATTTTCGAAGAACATTAGTATCGGATGCATGCAAAACAAATAGATTTTTTTGAGATTCACTAGGATAATTTTGATTTTTTTTAATCCATTAAAAACCGTTATTTGAAAATATCGATTACGAAATCGAGATTAATCGGAAAAATTTGAACAATATTAATTTAAATACTTTGTGACATATGTACTTATGTAGTATTACATATATTTATTTTACAGTTATTTTATTTATAAAGAAAAAAAATATAAAGCTGCAGCACCCTAGTGGAGGTATGTATCTATATATGTATGTATGGAAAGTTTAACTAAACGGAATTTGCATAAACAAAGTATTTAACATTTGACAAGGGACAAACAGAGAGAAAAACTTTGTGCACAGTATACACGGCAAAGCCCAGAAAGGTACATATATGTACATATATATGTGCATATGTGCTATTTGCATATCTAGGTATGAACTAATTTTTATGCCGTATAATACATATATACCTACATATGTATGCATGGAGGCAATTTGTTATTAGCAACCTGAAAATTAAATCTAAGCAACTGATATGAGCAGTAAAAATGAAATTTATTGCTGAAGATAATGCTAACTGTTAGAAGAAAAATATATGAATGTACATATGTATGTATGTACATAGGTATATCAATTAAAATATTTAATTCCATTAATAGAGGTAATTACATTTTTTTTTATCTTAGTATCGTTCTAAGAAAACAACATTTACAGTAGAATAGTTAAAAATTAATACATATACATACATGTACTTAATAATTAACATAAATATTAATTAATTAATTTTTTTTGTTACCGTTATTATTATATTAAAAATTCGATCTTAGCCTTGGCAATTTTGATAATATTAATGAAAAAGATTGGAAAAATGTTTACTTTGATAAATATGTTGAAATATATAAATATTAGTACATATACAGGGTAGGCCATTTAAAGTTGACCCATTTTTTTGTTGCCAAAATTAAGGCGTCGCGGATAATCAGCTGGGTTTAGTTTTTGTGCCATTTGAATTTTATATGGAAACATCTTCAAATCTTTATGAATTATGCGTCGGAGAGTGGTGCGAGAGATGTCTAATTCCTGAGAGCGGCGATAACTCGATGTCGATGGAGTCTCCTCAATACTGGCTCGTACAGCTTCGATATTTTCATCAGAACGTCTTGTGCGTTGTCTGGATGCATGACTGGCATTACTGAGATTACCGGTGTTCACAAATTTTGCGTATAAAGACTTAATTGTGTTCTTAACTGGAGCACTTTTCACTTTATTTTTTTGCGAAACGCACGTTGAGTTAACACAATTGAAAAGTTATTTTGAATATAAAGCTGAACAATTTCAGCGCGTTCTTTTGGAGTGTACTGTTCCATGGTATAAATTGTCTTCGAATGACGCTTCTAACGCGGTATGACATTAGCCGATTTGTCAGCGCTGTTAAAAGTTACAGCGTTGCCAGATGGGTCAACTTTAAATGGCCTACCCTGTACATATGTACATGTATTCAAAAATCATATTTTAGCAAAAGCATGCAAATTATTATATAACCGTGAATTTGATCAGCTAAAAAAAAACTTCACAACTTTAACAGCGCTTTAAGTGAACATCTGTACACATAACATAATATTGAAAGCCGTTGCTAATTAATTGTAAATTATTAAATTCTCGCACCAGATGTTGTGCATAGTACCAAAAGAAAGTTAAGGTTTTTGGAACATTTTTAAAACGAAAAATTCTATTATCTATCTTATTACAAACATATACATGTACATACATGTACACAATAAATGCCTATAGACTCAATTCCAACTTGTGGATATGTCTATATACATATGAACATATCTATATATGTACATGTATACTTATATATACATACCTGAGCAAAGAGTTGTATATTAAAAATATAAGTCCAAAATCCAAATAAAAATCTTTCGTGTGCGCCAAAACAAAAGATCTCTGGCTCATATCCAAAAAAATGCTCAAATAACTACATATAAATACAGGAGAATTTGTTCCGCCATTGTGGGCGTTTGGGAAAGCTTTTAATATAAAACATTTGAACTAGTCAAGAAAATATAAAAATATTCAATAATAAATTTTTAAAATACTATGGACAAAAATATCACAGGACTTCTTGACAATATTACCAAATTACTGAAAAATCATCGCATGCATAAAATGGATAAAGTAAAGTATAAATAAAATGCTTCTAGAAAGACAATATTTCAACTACATTCGGAGGAAAAAGGAAAAAACGAACGAACAGAACGAAACTTTCATTCCTTATACGACCGCGATTATTACCAAAGTACAGAGCCGCAACAAAATTCTGGTCCTTAACTGCGCTGCACCAATATGGTGGCCAGAATGCAGATAAACGCAGACGAGGAAGCTCCAGACTTGTCAGAATACTGCACCTCCGACTACAACGGGATGCCTCTTGCTGTTTTCTATCGAACACCTGCATAGTGAGGCCCGTATGCTCCCAGTTAAAGAGCATAATGAACTCCTCTCCAAGCAATTTCTGCTGAGGTGCTTTTGCAGAAATCATCCTCGCAGTCACCTGCTTGGAGCGGAACCGTCTCCTAGGAACATGAAGAGGTCATTCCTCAATTAAGTTGACGACATCAGACAATACGCCGACCCAACTAACTTCCGACAAGCACTGGCGGTCAGTGGAACCATTAACCACCGACTTCCCTTCAGTGAATGGCGAAATTGGTGTAGATCCACCACCCATTGCAAACGAAGTGTTTGAGTTGACGCGAGAAACGATAGTGACCCTTGCGCAGCTTAGTTCTAGATGCTCTAGCAGGTTAAACTCCTACTTATCTAGAATAGACCCCGACATATCCAATATACATATGTCCTACGTGCAATGAGACTCTTTGCACGCCCCACCAACCCCACTTATCTGACACCCCTCTCAAAAAAGTCTTGCGGTATTTTCACTAGTTGACGCTGAAAGCGCGTAGTTCTAGTTTTATTCGTCGCATCGGGTCATGCTATACTTTTTTGGAAATCTCATTTCACGCGATAACACGTGTTTGATTGATTGTCTTTTCTTTTAAGTCGTTCGAGAGTTATAGCGTCGCAAACATGGAGCAAAATAAAGAGAAAATATGGCATATTTTACAGTACTACTACGATAAAGGCAAAAATGCATCTCAAGCCGCTAATAAAATTTGTGCAGTTTATGGACCCAATACAGTTTCCATTTCCATCGCACAACGATGGTTTCAACGTTTTCGTTCTGGTGTAGAGGTGGTCGAAGATGCGCCACGCTCCGGAAGGCCTGTCGTCGAAAATTGCGATAAAATCGCTGAATTGGTCAAAAGAGACCGACATAGTAGTCATCAAACCGTTATAAACCATTTGAAGAAGCTTGGAGTCACTAAGAAGCTCGATGTATGGGTGCCACACGAATTGATTCAATAAAAATACCGCAAGACTTTTTTGACAACATAGTATGTGGGAACACACATTACTTTGTAGTGAAAATACTAATTAATGTCGTTGGATGAACAATTAAGGAATTACTGGCTTTACATACATATGATCATGCATGTAGTATGTATGTATGTATGTACATATACCACATATAAAATTGCGTTTATATGTAATATATGTATGTATGTATAATATGACATTTGATTGCCGATAATTCCAGCTTAGCGCTGAGTCCTCATGACTTTCGGTTAGCTTTGAAAAGCTATTACCGTTGATTGATTCTATCAATTTTCTATGACATTACATATGGATAAGTACAAATATGAACATAAAAACACATACAGACAGCCATGAACATATGCCTTCACACATGTGTTAATAAGTTATTTGTTTATTTATTTCATTGTATTATGTGTGCCGGAATAATAATATATATCGATAGTATTAACGATAGAACGTGCGAAAATATTGAAATAAAACACTGTCGTACCTGTTTACTGATCTTAATGTGCGCACACATACATAAGTATGTATTATATATTAGCAAGGTATATTTGATGAACATGTTTACATTGTGATATCAGTTGCTTTAAAAACCAAACTGGTTAGTTTACTTTACAGTCGAGTTAACAGCGAAAAACGTTACGCATGCTTAAGTTTTAATTACAAACTATAATATTATAGAGGAAGATAATATTATGAAAAAAATGACCACCCTCAAACGATAATAATAAATTATTCATTAAACAAACTCTAACATGCTAATTCAAATTCCAACATTGAACCTTTTGACTATTTAGTGTGAAAATTGCAATAATAATAACACAATTGAGCAAATCTTTAACATTACTCGCCACGAGCGACGGCTGTTAAAAAACGGCTGCTAAAAAAATGATTTATGTTAGAAGTTCAGATCGACGAATTATTGAATAATTAGATCGCTATTGTTTAAAACGGTATTAAAATAGTTAAAATACCATTTGATCAAAATTGACCCGGACTGACAATACAATTTATTATAATTAATATCAATTTTCCATACACTTGCTATAAGCCTTGTCAGGGATGAAATTCAGTGCCTTCAGCGCATTTTGGTTTCATCGATTTCGGCTAATTTTTTTGAGCCACATTCGCTAAATTGTTTGACAGTTTCGAAGTCATGTTTATAAAGTGACGTCTCGGCACTAGTTATGGTGCGTTTGATGTGCATATGTATGTATGTAGGGTCCTCGGCTAAGTTATCACGCATCTCTTTTGCGACCTCTAGTCGAAGTCGTTTTTGCAAAAAAATAAAGGTTTTCGTACGAGTCCATGGAACATTAATCAAAATGTAAGGTTAGTAATATGGAACGAGAACAAAGAATTCTGTTGGGATATAGAGTTTTTTGACAGGCCAACAACCTTTCAGCCCACATGTATCAAAGTATGTACATATGTATGTATGTTTAAGATTTGAGGAAGTAAAGTAATAATTTTCTACACGTTTTTAAATTAACATATACTTTTACAACCGTAATTATGCATTTCTTCACATAAATGGGAGAGGCCATCTGAAATTTCAATTTGCACTATAAATAGATTTTCATATACGAGTACATCGCCATCACAATATTTTGAGTATACAATTCGCAAAAGGCTATTATGACCTCATGTGCGGTCATATGTTTTGTATGAGTAAACAAAACAATGCGAAACAGTTGAAAGGCAAATCAAGAGAGTACGTTCAAAACAAGAAATGTAATGATAAACAATGCAAAAGCGTGTTGTAAGTAAAAAGGCAGTAACAGAAAACAGCTGATTGAAGACAATGAACAATTATGGGACGCAGTCAAAGACTTTTTTCTTCATACATAATCGCAAAAACATACTATATGTATGTATGTATATGTAAGTACGAATGTATAAAGATAAATATACTTTGAAGTGCATTTACATTTACACATACATACATACATGCACAATTTCATAGGTATGAAATCAATTTGTGAGCTTTTGAACGCTGGCACTCTACATTTTATATTGCGTTTATTAGCATTCTTTTTCTTTTTAATATTTTGCAATTTAAAATGATTGCATTAGATTTGAAATTATTATGTGCACCATGATTGCGCTGCAGTGACGCTCATTGGCAAATACTCGTGAATATACACATATGGACAAAATAATAGGTGTGCCTATGCGTGATGCCATTTTTTTGTCAAAAAGTGTTGTAACTGTTATTTATTTTTAATACCGCTATGTTTTTATGATGGACGCGTTTTAGAAGCATGGTGGTGTCAACAGTTTGCATTACTCATTCGGTGATTTTGCTTTTTAGTGACGAGTGATCATTGTTCATTTAATTTTGCTTGGCCATTAAAATAGGTGTAGTTCATATTTTTCGTAAAGAAGTTGTTAATTCGTACTATTTACCATACCAAAGTAAGTATTTGAGTATTTCCAAATTTATATTAGTTTAAATATCACAAACTGACAAACAAAAAATTTTCAGAATGGGTCGCAAGAGACACTGCACCGAAATAGAACGCCAATTGGTTAAAAAACTACGTGGTGAAGGGAAAACATATAAATTCATAGCCAATACGTTAGAGCGATCAGAAAATTTTGTCACTAATGCTCTAAAAGGAAAAAAGGGAAGGAAACTCGTGGCCGTCCAAAATTAACCTGCCCAATTGATGACCATCGTATAGTACTTATGGCAAAAAAGACCCTTTTATCTCTTCGCGACAAATTGAAGCGGAGGTGGGACTTAATATAAGCTCGCGGACAATTCGGCGTCGTTGGTGGAAGCTAAACTACCAGGGCGAACGGCCAGAAAAATTCCTCTGCTACGAAAGAACAATATCCAGAAGAGGAAAACTTTCGCTACTGAACATAAAGATTGGTGTGGTCCCACTGGAGAAAAAAGGTGGCGAAATATTTTATTTAGTGATGAAGTGAAGATAAATCTTTGCGGAAATGATTCCATGAGAAGCGTACGCCGTCCGAAAGGCAAGGAATTCGATTCCAGATACACCAAAAAGACAGTTAAGCATGGGGGCGGAAATGTTATGGTGTGGGGATGTTTCTCCTAGCAAGGTGTTGGTCCATTATTTTGGATAAAGGATACAATGACCGCTGTTGAGTACAGGGAAATATTACAAAATATTATGCTACCATATGCGGAAGAAAATATGCCTCTGCGCTGGTGTTATCAACAAGATAACGATCAGAAGCATACCTCGAGGTTAGTATCTGAGTGGCTCATAAATTCAAATGTAACCTGTATGAAATGGCCAAGTCAATCTCCTGACCTCAATCCGATTAAGAACTTGTGGAGTGACCTCAAAAGGAGATTGGCAGGCTTTTCTTTTCGAAACAAGGAGCAATTGTGGCAAAAAACTAAGGAATTGTGGGATGCAACTCCATTGGAGACTTGTCAAAAGCTAGTACAGTCTATGCCCAAGAGAATAGCAAAACTTATCCAAAACAAGGGAGGATATACTGGCTATTAAAAACTTATAGGCTAAGGAAATAATATACTGATTTTTTTTTTTTATTTTGAAAAAACTTTTTTACACCTATTATTTTGTCCAGGGAAATATGTTTTTATAATTGAATTTTTTGTTTTAAAGCTTACAGTAAGAAAATTGCAAAGTATTTCTGTTTAATAAAGAGAAATACTTTTATTACTAAAGAAAAATTTGTTTTAATTGCATATGATTTCACGATATTTTGGTAAAATGTAATACACCTATTATTTTGTCCATATGTGTATATATATATATATGTACATATGTATGTATGCACATGCAATATATAAATAAGCATTAATTTATGTACACACACACACTTGAGGTAAATATGTACTGCATATAATTTTGCAATACGTTCTATTTATAAAATTAGTTGTCGCTGCTTATTGAATAATAAAGCACACGTCTGCTACCGTTCAGTGCATAACTGCATGTACATTTGTATATGTACATACATATGTATTTACCCATGTAATTGACATTTGAATATTTTTCAAGGCTTACGCCAAATGGACGGCGATCATTAGATCTTGACGCATCTGAACTAGAGCACTCCTACATACATACATACATGCTTACTAATATGTACGAATATGCATGCACCTAGTTGAAAAATGACTAATACGTACGCGCACCCTGCAATATTGTATCAGTGATTTCTATATACGCTACATAAAATAAAATTTACTATAAAGGTAGGGCACCACAGTCGCAGTGTTTTTGTCCGGTTAAGGGAGCGTCGCAAAAACGTGTTTTTAAAATGTTTTCTTAAAGACAGAAGCTGCACCTCAATTTCAATTAAACGAATAAAGGCAAGCTAATGTCAGGCAGGAGTGAAGGAATCACAGTTATCCCACTAGCTTCTGCTAAGCTATCGCGAACTAGATGGCACCAGCTCAAAACAATTTGTTTGCTGTGATCATTTTACGGATTGTTCTTTAGAAAAACTGCCTCAAAACAAAAAAAAGTTTCAAGAATTTAAAAAAGCGGGATAAATTTTATGAAATCCTGTCCGTATATCAGAGAATATTACCAAAATAGTGTCCGTGTCCGGTCTTTAGAAGGAACTCATATCGGGTTATAGGAATTGCTTTTGTTTGAAAATAATAATAAAAACGTTGTGTTCATAAAGTTTGTTCAGCTATGGGTGATGTCCGGCTTTGAGGGCGGTCCGTAATGGGGAATTTCACTGTATTTGGTATAGTGGTCCGATCTGAACAATTTATTCAGTTTTTATGGCAGATAAGTATGTATGTATATGTTACAGTGGTCAGATATCGGAGGATATCCGAAAATTTAACTGTTTGGGGAGAAAATAATGTTTGCAAAATTTCTTATATAGAAAGACGGACAAAGCTAAATGTTATTCCATCTGAACAATTTCTTCGGAGTTTGCATTATTGCCTTAGATAATAATCCATGCCAAATTTCGTGAAGATATCTCTTGATTACTATCGTGTATTTTTTATGGCAACTACATATGTATGTATAAGCATAAAACTTAAGGCTAGTCTCGTATTTCTCGTCAGACAGAGAGGAGGATTTAATTTAATTTTATTAGATTAGCAAATGAAGATAAAAAGTATTAACTAATTTAGAAAATGTAAGCAATTATTGTGGAAAAAAATTATTAAATTTTTTTTTTTATAAAAAATTAGTTAATTTTATTTGACTTAAGAACTAATGAAAAAAAATGTTTTATCAGACTTGTTAAACTTCGTGTAGTAAGTATCTTAAACCCACAGCTTTGTTTCAAAGTTGGAGTATTTTTCCTTTGATGAAATTTTCATTAAATTTATATGTATATGTAACTCTTAAAAAGTTATTTGAATTTAATTCTATATTTAATAATTTAATTTTAAATTAGCAGTTTTTTATTTTTAATTTAATTTAAGATTATTATAACATGCTTAATACCACCTTCAAAAAATTGTCGCACTACTAATGGCGTTTCTGTTCGTTGAACTTATTTATAGATTTGCACTACAATTCGAGATGCTAATAGACCGCAAAGCGAGCGACTCAAGGGAGCATACGCACATACTATGCACATAATAAATACATGCTTACGCATATACAAATTGTATATGTACATATATAAGACACATACTAAATAAATATGAGTTGCTACATGAAGTTGTACATAAATTTATTTAGACTCACACCTATGTGTACATTTCTATATATCAATATGCTCCATACCAAAGCATGAGAAAAGAAAACGTGGAAGGAGGCTCGTACAGAAACGCGCTTTGTATGAAGAGCTATGTGGGCATGTGGACTTTGAACTTAACCCGGTAAATAACGAAACTGATAGAGACCTAGTAAGTAAACAAGTAATAAAAACAACATTTCATTAAGAAACAAATAAGCAAAAATATTGCAATCGTATCTGTACTGCTCAAGCAAGTATTTATGTATGTATGCATATAATTGTTTATTTATTAATAATGTATAATATATATGTACATACATATAAGCATGTGTAAGTATGTGTTTTTTTATTTACGTATTTATGCCGATTTGTGTTTATGGAATTGTTATTGACACATTGACAGGTGCATACATATTTTCATTAGGTATGACATTAATATGGCAATTTACTATGAACAATGTTTGAAACAAACAGTCGTAATGCCTATATAAATTTGTGTTTTTGTATCAGATAATAACGCTTTTACGCATCAACAACGATACGATTTATATTATTTCAAATTTAAATAGAAAGAAAAACAGTAGCTCACTTTCTCATGTTGTTGTTGTTGTTGTAGCGGCAGAATTCGGCCGAGTTGACAGTCCTTGGCCGGATAAAAATCCGGGTCCGTTCCGGTTACGTAGACCCGACTGTCGTGGGAACGCCTCACTTTCTCATGTTTAATTGCAGTATATAATGTATTGATATTTTTAAAACTGCATATATATAATATATGTATATACATACATATATGTACATACATACATATACAGTAGCTCCAAGCGAAACTCGTACAAGTCAAAAAAATTTATTAAATTCCCAAAAATCATAAATAAAATAAGCGCTTCCAAAAAAACTTTTGCATATTTTATTAGTATATTACTACGTAACAAAAACAAAATAATCAAAACTAAATGTTAATTCAAATACACTTTAAGTGAGGTAAAAAAGTAAAATAGCATGTAATTCAATGCCAAAGTGAAACTCGTACATTATATAAAAGTAAAAGTAATGTTAATATTAATATTTTGTATGCATTCCTTTGTTTTTGATAACCATTTGTATTCTATTTGGCATACTTTTAACAAGCTTTTCACAAAAACTGGGTTCGATTTTTTGCCATTCATCCTGGAGGATCCTCTTCAACTCGTCCTTTGAACTTATTGTACGCTGGTGCACTTTCGTATCGAGATAGCTCCACAAGTTCTCAATGGGGTTTAAATCTGGACTCTGGGCTGGTGTATCGATGACATGCGGACAATTATAAAGCAACCACGACCGCACATTATAAGCCTTATGCTTTGGGTAATTGTCCTGGTAAAAATGCAAATCCTCGACAAGGCCCAGTTTTTCTTTACAAAGTGGCAATTTTTCTTTTAAAATGTTCAGATACATAGTGTGATTCATAATACCCTCAATGAAATGCAATTCTCCAGTTCCTTGTGCAGAAAATGATCCCCACACCATTACCGATCCGCCACCGTGCTTTACTGTGGGCTTCATATTTTTGGCAAGAAGCGCCTCATTTGACCTTCTCCATACATAGGGTCTGCCGTCCGAACCGAAAAGATTAAACTTGCTTTCATCTGTGAATAGCACGTTTTTCCAAAATGAGAAATCTTTTGATTGATGTTCCTTTGCAAATCGTAGTCTTGCTTTTTGATTACGTTCGTTGATAAGAGGCTTTCGCCTTGCTCTTCTGCCGTTATAATCAGCCTTATTCAGTATATTTCTAATGGTTTGTGGGCAACACTTTTTCCCCAAATCATTTTCGGCGATTGTTACGAGTTTCGGTGCACTTATAAATGGATCTTTTTTGACTTGGCGTAGAATATACTGTTCATCACTAGCAGAGAAAATTTTGTTATTTGCAACTTTCGATCTATTTTTCACAGTTTTATCTCTCTTGTACCGTTTAATGATGTACTGAACGGTCGATCGGCTTCGATCTACAATTTCAGATATTTCCCGAAGCGATTTTTGGTTTTCGTAATGACGAATTACTAGTTCCCGCACTTCAACACTGGTTTGTCCTCTTTGTCTGCCCATTTCACTTTTTTTATTATCCTTTTTCGATAAATGACGCGATGTTCAAAATTTTCCAATGAACTTTGGTACTTGGGACTTCCCCGAATAACACTTTAAAAATTACTTGAAGTTAGATGTGCTTGGAAACAGTGTTGCCTGTTAAATTAAAAATGTACGAGTTTGGCTTTTGCATTGAAAATGAAGACTTATTAGATAACGTATTTTTATTTTTATAAATAAAAGATTATTCAAAAATTTGTTTTTGTCATTTAATGAATTACCCAATACGTTAATGAAATTAAACATATCAGTTTTATTGCAATAGTAATTCCCCGTATTTTAAGTAAAACCAAATATTTTAGAGGATGTACGAGTTTCGCTTGGAGCTACTGTATAGACTTATGAACGTTTTACATAAAGTTTCCAAACTTTAAAGAGTTTTTTTCCACATTTGGCGTTTTCAAAGTCGGTGGCTCTCATAACTTTAAAACTACTAAACATTGTTTTGAAATGTTTAACACTTTTCTATTTAATTTACGAGTTAGCTCTGGAGCGTTTTTTTCTCAAATTTGTTAATAGTTTTCGTTTTACAATAACAAATTAACCGATTTTGTTGCAAGCAAACAAATTGAAAAATCGGTATTTCGAAAAACTTTCTCAGAGTTAACTGGGCAAAGCGATTATCTTACGATATTATTTTAATATTTAGATTTCAGTGATCCGACAGCGAGTTGAATAGACCTCAAATGTCATACTACAATATAACATTTGGTGTTTTTATAATAGATTTTTACTGTTTCAACAAAATACATCATAAAAAGGGGTCTTCTTTTCTGCGTACTAAGCACCCTTGCGCTTTTACAGTGTATACATACATATGTATGTACATACATACAGATGTACGTACATACATACATAAATAGCCATACATCCATATGATAAGCACAAATGTGAAGTTTTTTCAAATGAGCATTCATACTGTAGCATATACATATGTACATACTTATGCATATGTATATCTAGTTATTTATCTGTTATCACCACAGATTTAAATTATTTATAGTGGACCTGTTTAGAACACTCACCTTTGTTTTATCGCTACATTTAATTATCACAATTCTTTAACTTTTGTATTCATAATTTTCGTCTTAATTAAAAAACAAAACTTGATACATTGGTTGTGGTACGTATGCAAATATGTATGAGTATGGGTATGTTCTCTTTGTGTTTTCCCCGAGCTAATTATATAATAAGAATGTCATTTTCGGGGTAATGCAAATCGGTTGGGTATAGTTTTGAAGCAATATTTCAATTGGAAAATTTACAGCAATCACCACTTACCACTCTTCATCCAATTGTGTTGCAGTCTTTTGTTAGATTTTAGAGGAACTTGGGCGATGCTTTCTGTGCGAGGTGAGGGTTCGAACAGAGCACGCTGGCTCCTAGTATTCCGCGGCTGCTGCCAAAATTCTCAGCTCCAACTGCGTTTAACACTACACACATCGATTTGTTGCTTATTTTCACTTTAACCTACTACAAGTGAGTTCAAAAGATATCAAATGTTTTATTTGAAATATATTTAACTCTTGTTATTTATAACACTTATTAATTGAACCAAAACTACGCACTTTGTTGGATTAAGGTGTATATTTCTAAATATTTATATGTAAGTTTGAATAATTCTTATCGCCTTCTAGATTTTTCACTTCACGTCTTAGCAAATGATATTTGTAAATTTGCTTAGTATTGCTTAATTAGTCGTTTTTTCAGCAATTTACTGCAATGGAAAAATTGTATATTCGTACACAACACTTAGCGCCACTGAACTAAAATTATAAGCGACGTACAATTCGCTTTTAATAAAAAAATTACGAAACTCCTGAACAATTCTTATGTTCTGACATTTCACATTTGTTTTTGTTTTGTCTCCAACATTTTGTCTATTTTGCTTTCTGAGGTTTATCAGTAAATTTGCCTTGTGCAGTCTTCTATTTACAGAGCACCATCTGTTTTCTCTAACATATGCCTAATTTCATTCATACCAGTTGTGCGAGTGAGAAAGCAGTTCAGGCTACGAATTATGTTCAAAACTATCAAAATGGTTGTTCCAGAGAAAATGTTCGTTGTGTATGTTGGACGTTCGAGTCGATCACCAACCAGGACAAAAATTCAGCAACAACTTTTCAAGTCGTTTAAAAACAAGAGTGGCGTCTAAAAACTACTGCATATGTTGTAAACAAAAACTGGAAACATTGAATGCGTTGTTTTATATTTAAAAGTGTGCGGTTGAACTTATTACTTACCTTAATTGGAAATACAAAGTCACTGAGTGAAAAGTGTGTCAAAAAGGAAAGAGCAATAAAACGAAAAAGGTAACCTGGTGCTAAAATGACTATTGAATTGAGAAACTTTCATTACAGTTTTGAAAACTTTAGTAATAATAACCTTTAACGAAAATTGGTTTTAGAATATTAATATAATATTAAATATTCGGGCGTAATTGCCAATATTTGTTGGGATCCGCTTCCAACTCCCTGATTTATACGGCGCGAAAACAGAGAGCAACATCCGAACGCGAGCGTGTTCGCTCGACCTGCTCGAGGGTAAGGAGCATTTCCGCAGACACTAACAAATAAATATAATCAATCCTTAAAGAGCTGATAGGTGGTTTATATTATTTTTTTTATACCCTGAACGGGGTATTTTATGGTTGCCACTAAGAATGAAATGTCTTTGTTTTTTTTATCAATTATATTCTGAGCCTTAAATCAATGGTCTGATTATATTGATGTATTTTGCCCTGGTCGGTATTTGAATCTGTCTCTACCTGTTGTTGTTGTTATATCACATATATTGGTTCTTGAATTGAGGTATTTCTCTAGTTTCTTATCCGAGGGGGCTGTTGACAAATCGGTCTGCCAAATTATGCATAGTTTGCTATAAACATTAAACAATTACTCTTTGCACTTAACTAATCAGCTAGAAACCTTTTTTTATATTTAAAATTGTTATGCACTTTCAGAGCATACTAATCGTTTACGATGTCGGCAGCTTTGAGTCCTTTACATTGTGATCTAAGGTCATATTCAAGGCTTTGGCTCGGCGAGTTCATTGAACTTTATCAACAGGAAGAATGTTTATGGCACCCAAAACATCCAGATTATAGCAATCACAGGTAAATGAAAATGTATAATTTTTTATATAAGCAACTAATGTAATTATTTAAATGATATCTGTAGTGTACGTAATAAGGCCTATGATCGTTTGGTAGAAAAACTTAAGGAAGTTGAACCGAATCCAGATCGTGCGATGGTTGTGCGTAAAATCAACTCACTACGTTCTGCATTCAGGCGGGAATTTCGTAAATCAAGTTCAAAGAACAACTATGAAACGAGATTGTGGTACTATGACAAACTACTTTTCATCGCCGAACAGAATCCCAAACGTCTTGCAGCTTTGCGTGATGCCAAACAACCTAAACGACCGTTAGCAATAAGTTTCGATGTAGACGACTCTATGGAGTTTGAAGAGGAACCTGTTGTGGAAGCTACTACAGTATCACCATCAGAGAGCATCAACCACAATCAAGCAACTGAAATTAAAACTGTAACTGTAACAGCGGGTGAATGTGTCATTGTGAAGGATGAAGAACAGCACCAACAGCAGCATCAAAATCAAATTCAGCATCAGCTGCAGCATCAACACCAACACGAATTACAGCAACAACAACATAGTGCCGAACAACACATGCAACATGCAACAACCACAACGCAACCGCAGCACGCAACTGAAGTCAAAGTTTTGGAAATAACATCTCTCGACACAAATTCGCAGCGAGAAATACAACAGGTATATATTTTTATTAATTCATTAAGGAATTATTGAACACATTTTCGTATTATTTAGGCTGTCAATTCTCTGGAACAACACCAGCAACATATTCAACATCAGTTGCACCAACAGCAACATCAACAACAACAGAATCAGGCTGGTTCAGCGCAAATCGCACAAATTCATCAGCAAGTTCCAACCATACAAATTGCACGTGAACACCTGCAACCGCTGTTCGGTAACTCGTATGCAACGACTACAACTCACCGACAGGAGGATGAATACGACGCTATCGGTATAAATGTGGCATCCAAGTTGCGGGTAATGAATCCAACTCAACGAATTATTGCCGAGAAATTGATTAGTGACGTGCTATTTAATGGGCAGTTAGATAATCTCAGCGTCTCTTCAACATTGACTCAGTGAAAATATGTCTTCGGAAAGCAGCAAATTTTGTGCAGGTAATAATTTTCAATCTAAGTTATTTATATAAGTAAGCAAATAGTTATGTAAGTTCTAATTGTATGATATAAATACTAAAATTTAAGAAGTTTTCTAAAATTTAGCTGGAGTATATAAATAGATATTATATACAGCATTAAATATTATGTTTAGCTTGGAAAATATATTTAGCTGGTACATTTGGTACCATCCTTCTTATTCTGTTTGTAGTAATAAACCGAATCTTTTATTCGAATAGGGGGATATGTATAGCTACATACATAAAAACTGTTTATACTTTTCAATTGTGTAAATATATGTGAGTAATCTCATCTAAATTTGGCAGAAAGAACTCGCTGAATATTATTAAAAATAAAGTTATACTGTATGTTGATATTGACAGCAAATTTTTATTTTGCACGTCACACTTGATTATGTAACTAATAAAACATTACAAACATAAACGGGAAAGCGAATACGTGTTTATACATTTTTCAAATAACAAAAACGTGATATTTACAAAATTCAATACCGTATTACGAATACTAATTTTATTTAACTGCTGCCGTTTTAGCAGCGGGAGTTGCGGCCTCAACGTTTTGCTCACCTCCAGTGAAACCCTGCACCCGCTTCCAGCAATATTTTGCAAACTGCGAAAAAAGTTAGATAATAAATGTTCCTAAGTTTTGTATTTAGCTGTCCCACTCACCGTTACAACAGGCAGATCGATCTCTTCTTCGGCGGAAACTAATGTGCGGTTCTTTTGCATTACACTCCATGCGTAATGCACACCAATAAGGGAGGGAATCATCACAATCGTTACCAAATTGCGTTGTACAAATGTTTGATTCTTTCTCATCATATTTTTATATTTCTTGTGTTTTTATATTTTACAAATTTATAAATAAAGCTTCGATCGTAACACCGTTTTATTAGTAAAACAATTTTCACGAAATATTGCGTACAGCTGTTTTGTGAATGGAAAATCAAAACAAATGAAGTGAACAGCAGCTGTGTTTATTACGTCGAGTGGTGATAGAGTTACCGCGTTCACAGTAGATTATTAAAAAAACTAGTTGAAAAGGAAACACTACTCGAGTATAATATTTATTAAACGTTATTTTTAAAACACTTTGCTCTTTTTTCTATAAAAATATTTTGGAAATTTACCATGTGCTACAAAAATAACTACTACTCAGCACTAGTTACTTAATATACGAAAATATACGAATTTAAAAGAAAACCAAAAAAGAGTCGGTTTAATTAAATTTGAAAACGCAACCCACCAACCGTTTGTATTAAAAGGTAACCGTTTTTATAGTTCTTTCAATCCACGTTCTTTGACCTTGAAATTAAATTAAGGTTATTTAATAACAAATAATGATATTTATGAATATCTTAATTTTGCATGGCAGCTATATGCCACATTGGTCCAATTAAACAAATTGTTTGTATATTGTAGCATTGTCTTATCATATCCATATATATATATATACACAATCAATGCCAAATTTCGAGAAGACTATCTTTTGATGAATCAGTTTGTATGGCAGCTATATGTTCCAATAGCGGCCACTACGACAAATAAGTAGTTTCCTGGCAAAAAAGGACCAATATAGAATTTTAGATTGATATCTCAAAGCTGATGGTTATTTTCTAATAAGTGCTACAAACTTCGTGGCAAACTTAACATACCCTATTTAGGGTATACAAATTGGTAGACACAAAAATATATACTTGCAAATGCACCACCTTTTATTGATTTCATTAAACAATTATTGATATATTAGGTCTGTGTTCTTTCCAATCGCTCACATGATTTATTAATTTTGGAATAAGTGGCTCGTTGAGAATTATAATTTGTGTCAGTACACATATCGAACTTTCTTCCGTCTTTAATGACTCACACAAGTATGTATTTAACTTAACAGCGTCTTTTCGCGTCGAGCTAACACATCCAATATATATTGATGTATTTGTGCAAACCTAAATTAATGCAGATAATTAGATAATTTAGAGTCCATAAAATAAGTGCTACTCAATTAATTTTAACTCACAGATTATCCGTCGCACCACGAAAGAATCCTTTTGCTATCTTTGACATGGCATGATTGTGAAAAATGAAAACGTGCGTCAAATACGCGAGATTATATGGTACCAACAACTTAGCGAATGGTATACTTTTTAGAATTGTTGCTATTTTATTTTCAGGCTTCTCCACTGGCTGAGAACAGTATGATTGCCAAAATGCTTGCACAGCTATCACAAAGGCCAAAACGCTGAACGCCAGTTTGTTTAGGAAGAAATATGAAAGACCACCCAAACCGGCGGCGAGCAAATGTTCTCGTGTGCCATAGACTGTGTAGCGAGTTAAGAAACAGCTTGACAACTGCAAAAGCAACACATTTGTAAATCATTTCAATAAGTAACGAAAGAAACCACGAATATTACTCTGTATATTCCCACATAGGAGAGAAAAAAGGCAGTCATTTCGAAGCGTATCATCTTCAAGTCCCTCAAACGTCTTGGCATTTTCCCCTTAGTCACAGTACTCAGTAAATCTAATGGTACGCCGTACATCAAATAACTGCTCATTTCTCTCAATATATATTTGGTACACGATGTGCCCTCATGCAAACATTTTCCTGATTTTTGAAGATCTTCCAAGTTCTCTACACCTTTTTGTTGTGATTCATCTGTGTTGGGCTGTATAAACCAGAAGCCATTGAATTCCTTACGGCGCTTAAAATGTAATACAACGGCGCTGGAGAGCATGAAGACTATTGTCTGAATTGGTAAGGATTTTGTTATGAAGTGGTTTTGTTTGTGCAGCCAGGTTTCTAAAGCCTGTAAAAAGTTGTTTCGGAGATTGTTTAATACAGATGATACAAACAATGCGATCTTCAGTTATATAAACCAAATATTGCTGTGAAATTATGGATTGGCTGAAAGTGTAACATTTCATTAATTATTATGATGTTGTTGTTCGAATATCTTCACGCTGTGTTCGAAATGGCAGCTTTTGTCTGTATTAAATCCTGGTATATTCCGATATCGTAGAGCCGGCTATTGTGGGAATATCGTTACCATCAGTGGTGGTACATGAATTAACATGATCTTCAGAATTTTCTATATAATTTTTATAAACTTAGTCTCCTCACTCTCTGCTATTTGGGTAAAACCACTGGGGCTCCGAAAAAATGGTGCATCGGTGGATTGTGAGGTCGCACGGAATGCACTTTAAATAGACCATCCCATCGGTCAAAAATGTATACAATAACGACATGTTCACCAGGCTCCGTTAACATTTTCTATCTTTTTTTAAAACATGCCTCTTTTGAACCTCCTCGGCTACATAGAAAAACCTTCATCCATTAACACCAGAACGTTGCAGTATATCTATTTGTATACTTTTCAAAATACCAAAACATGCGTCTCATAGTCCTAGAAATCACAAACCAATTGCACGACAAATGTCCAAAGTATATTGTCTGATGTTCCAACTTCTTTAACACTCCATGATGGCGATAACCTTCTAATTCGACACCAATTTCTGTTCGGCGAATGACTTTTTCAAGTCTGAAAACAAAAAAGCATGGAGCCAAATAAGAAGAATACATTAACAAGCTTTCAATTTGGTTGTTGCGATGGCAGAGGTTTGAGCCGGCAAGTTGTCACGGTGACTGAACACTTTGTGTATCCCAAAAAACTGGGTAAGTCTACAGTTTCGACTGTTCCTTATTCTCTAGCGTTACTATGAAACCATGCAGTCTTGTCTTTGATCCATTTTTTGCAGACTGGTGTCACTTTTGGACGGAGTCCAGTGCATTGACAGCTTTCTCATGCCCAATATTCCGACTTTTGTCACGCTATCCTCCGAGGTTGCCGTTTTCGGGACTCGCGATTCACGGTTCATTATCAACCGAATTACCATACGTTAAAACTCGTTAAATAATTTCAATAAGGTCACCACATACGGCATCTAGGAGCTTTTTATTTCATTGCACGATTTTCCTTCCGAAAATAAGAATCGTATCACGGTTCGATATTACTATGTTTCCACTTTTTTTAAGGCGTTGGCAAGGACGAGATAGACAAAAATTAGTTAATATTTTAATTAACTAAATTTTGAAGCACTGTAAACTTTGTGAAATTTGTGAATTTGAGGCTTTGTCTTGTCAAAATGATTTCGAAGGTTTTCCGTGATTCTCTTATAGTTATGTATGTGCCTTAGTTGGCCATCTGTAAATGAGTTAACAAACCCAATGTGTAAGCAGTTGTTCGGCTTGTAAATATAAGCTTGTAAATTGTTAAGCGTGGCTTCTTTTTCTTGGACTTTGCCTTATTTACAACATCGACAGTCTTCACATTTCATACTTTGCTTTATATTCCATAGCCAGTCAGCTGATACGATATTTGTCGATGGAAACATGTCGAGTTCAATCTCGTCTGCTTGCCCTTCGGGTTTACTCCTAAAAATTAAAAGCGCTTTTTCTTGCAAATATCTTACCGCTTGTGCTGTTGCTGTGCCGAAGAGGCGGACGGTGCGTGTGGGGTAGAACCAACTTAACTGGAACGCTGTGTACGTTGGCAAAAATGTTGCCGTCAATAAGTAGTATTTTCCAAACAGGCGCCTTTAATTCGAACGATATTTGACCAATGGAAACTATTTTATGATTTCGAAAATCAGAAATTTCACATATAATCACCTGTAAAGGCATATGCAGTAGATAGTCAAAGCGGAGCTGGTCGCACCCCATAGCGAAGTTTCCAAATAGTAGCGTATTATATTTAAGAGCGTTTGACGGTTCAAGCTACGCGGTTTGAGCACCAGCGGTGACTGCAAATACATAATCGATTAGATAACAACACTTTTAGTCCACAGACAATACACGACAATGATGTGCACTTACAATGGCTAACGGCAGGAAATATTTCAAGCAGCCCACCGAGCAACGATACCAGTTCCATCTGAATATTTGTTTACATGTTAGGCCATCATGCCTTAACAGCTCCGCGCAGCTTACAGAATTGTAAGGTGGTTGATAGAGTTTGCTAATCTCAACCATTTTTTATACGTGTATTTATTATATCGTATAGCACATATATCGGGCAGAGTGCATTGACAAATTTGAACAACCGACCGTTGCGTTCGGAAAGGAACTGATTGATTTGTTCCCGGCTTGTGTTATTGCAAGTGTCGCACATATTTGAGTTAGCTGCAAGCCGAAGGTCGCTAATACGCGATTGTACACACATAACTATGTAAATATGTACATTGATGATCCAACGTAATACATTAGCTCAAATTGCAAGCAATAGCGATGCCGATGTCACCCTATGAAACATATGTTGGCTCAGATTCAAGTGTGGTGTTATGTGGCTCCATAAACAAATGGCAAAAATAAATATTTTCTTCATGTGTCAAAATGCCCGACAAAGTGTCAAGTGAATTAATTAAAATTATTGTTTAAATAATATACATTTCGCTATAATTAGCTTATACTTTGGCTGGTCTGCTCGTTAGCCATGCTTGGCTGAGCTCCTTCAACTCTTTCTTGAGTTGGGCGACGTAATGTTGTTTGACAAATGGCGGATCTTCACGGCCCACATTATTATACCCTGAACTAGGTAAACTTAGTTTGTAACACCCAGAGGGTAATGTCGGATATCTTATAAAATATGTACATATACAGTGTGCGACAAAACTAAAGCACGGAATCTACCTTGTCGGTATTTAACTGAATAAAATCATAACGTAGGTATTAAATGATTTTATTTTTATTTTTATAACTAGTTCATTCATTCTTCTTCTTGAATTACTAAAAATTAAACAAATTAACTTATTAAAAAAAAAAAATATAATACCACATATGAAGAACTCCAAAAATCTGGTGCGACAAAACTAAAGCACATAACTAAGAATTCACATTAATTGCACATTAATTTTTTGATTAACGGTTTTTAATGATCAGAAAATGTTGAATATGTGTAGTTATTAGCTAAATAGGAAAATATTAGTGCATATTCAGTTTCAATTCGTTATTCAATGCGGTTGGTTGTATATTAAAGTAAAGGGTATATTAATGGCTCAAAATAAGTATTCTGCTCATTTTAGAAAAAAACTTGTTAAGGATTTTAAGAAAAGAGAATCGGTTATGACTATTGCAAAAAAGGTTGGAGTAAATCATATTTTGTTTCCCGAACATTAAGCCGATTTCGCAAATCAGGCTCTTTAGTTACAATGCATAGTGGTGAAAGGCCGAGGAAAACAACCGAACCAGAAGAGAAGGCAGTCATTCGGGCAATAAAAAATTACCCGTTTATATCTGCAACATCAACTGTAAGACAATTACGGTTAAATATATTACAGAGATCCATACAACGTTGAGCTGTCCATGGGGGATTTTCATGCTACCTGTAGAAAGTTAGTGCAAAAAAGCCATATATTTCTTTAAAGAACAGACTGGCGCTACTGAAATTTGCGAAGATGCACATCAATTGGACGATTACAAACTGGCGAACTGTACTTTTTTCTGACAAATCGAAGTTTAATATAAAAGATTCAGATGGGTTGAAGCTGATAGGCAAAACGAAAGCACAACGCCTAAATTCACGTTAAATAACAGGCACAGTGAAACACCGTGGAGGTAATGTGCTAGTGTGCGGTTATGTTTCAGCGCATGGAATAGGGCCAATTCATCACATAAATAGTATAATGGACAAATTTAAGTATAAAAATATTTTTTGGAATATTTTGCTGTGGCATGCTGCAGAAGAAATGCCTTTAAATTGGAGTTATCAACATGACAACGACTAGAAAAATGCTGCTATTTGTGTAAAATAGTGGATTGATGTAAACAGTATTGAAGTTTTGAAGAGACCCGCCCAATCACCAGATCTCAATCCCATAGAGAACCAATGGAAAACTGTAGATCAAAAAATCATACCTGAGAATTGTAAAAATAGGGCCGCTTTATTCATACAAGTTAAGGAAGCATGGAAAAGCTTTTCCTGGGACAAGTTAAATAAATTAATTGGGTCCATGCCTCGTCAATGTGTAGCTGTATTAAAAAATTAGGGATACGCAACCAAATATTGAAATACATAAATTTTTCAATCATAAAACTATTTCGTGCTTTAGTTTTGTCGCACCAGATTTTTGGAAATTTTCATATATGGAATTTTATATATTTTTTTAATAAGTTAATTTGTTTAATTTTTACTAGTTCAAGAAGAAGAATGAATGAACTAATTATAAAAATAAAAATAAAATCTTTTAATACCTACTTTATGATTTTATTCAGTTAAATACCGGCAAGGTAAATTCCGTGCTTTAGTTTTGTCGCACACTGTACATATGTATGTATAAGTACATAGATGATCAACGTAACAAATAGAGTGAAAGACATGTCCATTCTGGACGACCTTCGACCTCTTAAACTGTTGAAAATATTAAAAAAAGTGAAAGATATGGTGCTTGAAAATCGTCAGGCAAGTGTTAGAGAGATGGTAAGAGAACTCAACACTCTCGTGAGTCCGTTCGAATGATTTTGGTGGTAATTTTGGGTATGAATCGCTTTCTTGCTCGACTCGGCCGGATAAAGCTGAATTTTTTTCGAAAAGAGCACCGTTAACGCGTCTCTTTGGACATGCTTGAACGTGCGAATTTCGATCCCACACTCATGGATAGCATTATAACTCCCGATGAGGCATGGGTTTATGAGTTTGAGTCAACCATCATCGGAATGGATGGAAAAAAATGAGCCGAAAGCAGAGTAACCACACCAAAGCCGCTCAAAAATTAAATCTATCTTAGTAAATCTGAGGCTCATTGTTTTTTTCGACATGGTTTGGTGCATCACGAATTTATTCCGGAAGAACAAACTGTCCATAAGAAGTTATATTTGGCCGTATTGCGACGTTTGCGTGAGATCATTTATGGATTTTACATGATGATAATGCATCATCGCATCGAGCCGCGTTTGTGACCGAATTTAAAGGCAAAAACGCCTGAATACCATTGATCAACCACCAGATCTGGCTCTGTGCGTTTCTTGTTCCCTAAACTGAAATTGTCGCTCCGTGGAACCTGTTTTCAGTCGATCGAAGGGATAAAAAAAAATTCAAAAATTCACTGAAAGAGCTGAAGGCCATCCCGAACAGTGCTTATGAAAAATGTTTCGAGGACTGTCTTGATATTGCTCGTAATTTGATTTTTTGATTGATTTTTTCTCAAAGATTTGTTTCTATAGTCTCAAGTTCCCTCTTCTCAAGAATGTATTACATTTGAAAAATTTTTCAATAAAAGCATTTGATATTATCAGTTTGTGACAAACTATTTCAAAAGTGAGCCAGACTTTAGCATACTAAGTTCTAACTCGCATAATTTTTCTCTTATTAGTGCGGACCGTCGTGGCAAAATGAAAAATAAAAATCAATAATTTATGCAGCGTCAATTTGTAAACAAATACCTTTAAGCACAGCGTTAATGACGTTACGTCATTTTCACCTGCAGTTTTTATGTCATACGAGGTTTGACAATTAAGTAATGAGACTGATTTTATTGCCGCGCTTGTGGTAAACCGGTGACCTTGAAATTCCCTTTCTCTTTTTCCGGCATCCCTCCCCTTTCCATTGATATATAGTATGTATCATCGCTCTAGCTTGTTTAGCTCGCCTGCTGCGTCAAGTTGAGTAGACGTGTGTTTGTAGTGCTCGTCACGAAAATGGAAAAACGAAATCAAGAGCAACGCGTCGCGATAAAATTTTGCGTCAGATTGGGCGAAACAGCTTCGGAAACGTACGCTAAAATTGTAACAGTGTATGGTGATAGTGCTCTTAGTCGTGCCAAAGCTCACAATGGTTGTCTCCACGCGCCCCTCGCCCGAAAAAAGCTCGCATGAGCAAGTTGAAGGTGAAAACGATGATTATTGCCTTTTTTGATAGCCGTGGAATCGTCCGCAAAGAATTCGTTCCACCGGGGAAAACTGTGGATGAAGTCTACTATTGCCAAGTACTCGAAAGATTGCGAAAACGAGTCAACAGGGTGCGCACAGACATCGCTTGTAACGGGATCCTTCATCACGACAACGCGCCGTGCCACACCGCCCTCAGCGTGTCCCAGTATTTAGCCTCTAAAGGGATCACCGTCTTGCAACCGCCTTATTCGCTCGACATGTCGCCCTGTGAGTTTTTTGTTTCCTAAAACAAAATCGGTGGTCAAAGGAACCGATTTTGAGTCGATTACGGACATCCAGGTGGCCGTGACGAGGGTACTCGCGGGCATCCAGTCGAAGCATTCCAGAAATGTTATTTCAAATATACGGTTTTTATGGAATCAGTCTCATTACTTAATTGTCATACCTTGTATTATATAATTTTTAACAAATAAGCGTTTCTTTGTTTAATTAAAGAGGCAAATAATTTGTTTTATTTTATTTTTTTTTTTGAATTGGGAGCCATCTTCGTAGTGTTTTTCACTATGCTAAGTCTTTGCAAATACTCTGCTCTTTTAATACTCTCTGTATAAATTCTTGGGTTGAAACAAGTCCAGAAGATCAAGCCATATGTGATTTTATCCAAAAGTGAGCGGCGCCAATCCCATGGTTTAATTGTGTAAATTTTGGGGGCTTCAAGCGTCGAGATTACGAATTTATTCATGAAACCATTGAATTTGCTGTCATTTAGATAGCAGAAAACCCTTCAAAAAATAAACAACACGGGGTACCTCTTTCAGTGTCTCATATCGTTGAGCCCCGAGTGTTATAAGCGTTGCCCCTCTAGTGTGGGAGAAGTTTTTAAGAGAAGCTCTATGGTTTTCTCGGTGTCTTGCTTTTGACATTTCTTGCAGTCACTTCGATCTATCAGCCCCATTCTATTTGGACATGCTTGGTCACTAAGGACTCGAAATTGTCCGGAATTATGGAAGAACAATTGATGGATTTGACACGATGATAATGCCAATCGCATCGAACCACGCTTGTGAATATCATTCTTCAACCACTGTATTCACCAGATTTGGCTCTGTGTGATTTTTTCAGTCGCTCGAAGAGATAAAACAAAATTCGCTGAAGGAGCTTAAGACCATCCAAAAAAGTGCTAATAAAAAGCATTTCGAGGACTGGAAAAATTGTTGGTATAATTGTATTACATCTGATGGGGATTATTTTGAAGGCGAAAGATAAATATTGATGAATAATTAAACATTTTACGTTTTATTTACAATTTCCGGTTACTTTTTTGTTACAATGTATAGCATAAATTTCGAAACCTTAATTACTTTTTTTAATGTACTCGAGACATAAATTGAATGTACTATTGCTTCTGCTTTGTTCAACCACTGCATTACCGAGTGTCGCAACTAGTCACATATGGACATATATCTGTTCTTCACTAACTAGCTTCAGTGGCCAACTAAGCAAAATTAGTTTTGCAGATATTGAAACAGTTCTGAAACACATGAATCTGAACCATATGTAGATAAAACAAAACTTTTTGACTTTCCACCAAGAAGTATGCGTGTCTAATGGTAGAATTTCTTAGAAATATTACAGCTTTCATATTTAAGGGAGTATTCTACTCTAGAAATAAAATTTTGGGCAGTTTTTTGAATTTTATTTAAAAAAAAAAAACCAAAAATATTTTTACTATCCATTTTTTATGGATAAAATTCAAAAAAAATTTCTTGATCAGTAAGGATGTTGTTATAGTCCCTGCCTCAGGGAACACGAAAAAATTTTTTTTTGAAAAATGGCGACTGCCTGAAAATAAAAATAGTTTTTTACGCTTTTTTTTTTGAAATTTCTGATTTTTTTTTTAATATTAAAAACAAAATTTTTGACACGATGCTGGTAGGAACGATAAAGGATTATATAAAGAAGGTTCACACAAAATTTGAAGTAAATGGGTTGTATAGAACTTGAGATAATGCCGGTATCGTGTGGAAAAAAGTAGTTTCGAGAAAAACGCGTTTAAAGTTTAGGAGACAATTCTAGTGAACACGGACGCCACCTCACAAAATCGGCTGTATCTCCGAAAATAAGTCGAATTTTGAAAAATCCTTCCAAGGTCATATTTTTGAAAGTCTAAACTTTAAATATATGAAAAAATCGAATTTTTCAAAATTCTAGGGTAGAATACCCCCTTAAAAGCGTTATGGATGGCTGGTAATAAATCATACCTTACGAGTAAGTTCAGTCTACTCCACATTAAAGTAGAAATTCAAATTCATTTGACTTTTTCGCGTTATAAGTGACAGCGTTGGAATAATAATTCTGCAGTCTAACATATCAATTACGGGGCCATGCTAAGGTATTATGTAAAGAAGCGACACGTTTTCGCATAACATTATTGTAAAGCATTGAGCACACGCGAATACCAGGCGCTCGTTTTTTTATTAAATGCGTATTATTCAACTTTAAATTGCAATATGTTAACAAGCCATGTCTTGACACTTGCATTTGTGTAAATTATTCCTCTTGTAACATTATTTAAATAGCGTTTCATCGTGTTAACACTTTATTAGAAAATCTCTAGTGATTGACTAATGTATTGCTAGCTTATTAGAGGTCATCAGATCCAAAATTATTATTATTATTACAATATACAAGATTTATTCTTTCATGATATTTAAATATTATTTCCTGTTTACTTATATTATATCTCCGTTAAAATAAGCTCAATATATATACTATATATTAAGTACTAAGCGAAATAAATTGATAAATATAATAATTAATTTTTACCACAAACAAGAAAGGAATGATTAACAACGGGTGCAAACGAAAATTTTATACTCTTGCAACTTGCAAGAATCAAAGCCAGGGAAATGCTTTAAAGTGTAAAACAACAAGCAGAGTATCGATATTTTGTGCATTTTATATAAACCTTTACCTTGTATCAATCGTACACTGACCGACACAAAAGGTTTGTTAGAAAAACGAAAATTTTGAAATGTAGTATATGGGAGTTGGAGTAGTATCGACCCGATTTTAACTATTTTTGACAATACCACATACTATTAATATGTCACATACTAAAATAATGTTCCATGGGTTTCATAAAATACCTTACATACAATCATCGATCACATGGAGTAAAGTCATCCGAATGTTCGAAAATCCTGGCACTAGTTATAATATGGGCTTGGTCAAGTTTTCGCCCAATTTTATCTAGTTCAGACAGAAAGACACACTGTTATGAGTAAAACACGGCCGCCGGTACAAAGTCACCCAGAAGTTCGAAAATCTCAGGCTCAGGAAAGTATTGACCCGATACCATTGTCAATGAAGGATTATCCTCGAATTAAATTATCTATTATTTACAATGTGGATTCCAAAGTAAACAGGACTTAAAAAAAACAGCACAAATGTTTTTTTTCGGCAAAATCAATTTATTTTATTCAAAATAGTTTCCTTCTGCTTCAATACAGCTTTTTGCACGGTCCAAAAGCATGTCGAACGAGCGTTTTAGCTCGTTGGTCGATATGGCCGCTAGTATGCCGGTGCAAGCCTTTTGAATGGCTTCTACGTCTGCATAACGCTTTCCTTTATGGGCAAATGCATTTTTCCGAAAAGGAAGAAGTCGCACGGTGCCATGTCAGGTGAATACGGGGAGTGGTTAATGGTTAAAATGTGACTTTTAGTCAAATAGTCGTCCTTCGTGAGCAATTTTTGGTCATCAGTCAATTTGTGAGGAAAAAACCATGCATACACCTTTCGTAAGCCCAAATGTTCGATCAAAATGTAATAAATCGATGTTTTGGAGATGTTCAATTCCATTTCCATGAATTTTAATGATGATTTCGCCTGATTTTTGATGAATTCACGCACAATTTCGATGGAATTTGCGATGATCACGGATTTTGATTGGCCTACATGTTGATCGTCATTTACATACATACGCCCTCACGACCACTTTGAAAACGTTGAAACCACTAGTGCACTCTGCTATGGGATACAAGTCTTTTCAATTATGCTACTGTGCCCAAAAATTATGGGGCATTGTATTTATTTTTGGTTGTAGTCACTTTCCGGGATGGCCTTCAGTTCCGTCTTCGCTGCGGCTTGAATCTCCTCTATCGTATAAAAACGGTGTCCCCGGAGCGGTTTTTTGAGCTTGGTGAACAGCCAGAAGTGGCTCGGCGCCAGATCAGGTGAATACGGTGGTTGCAGAACGATATGGGTTGTGTTTTTGGCGAAATGATCACGAATTACGAGGGCAGTATGGGATGGTGCATTATCGTGGTGTAAAAACCAAGAATTGTCTTTCCACAATTCCGGGCGTTTTAGGCGGATAGCGTTACACAAACGACAAATAATATTCCTTGTTGACTGTTTGACCGGTTGGAAGGAATTCATAATGCACCACACCACGATAATCGAAGAAAACAGTCAACACGACCTTGATTTTTGAGCGACTTTGGCGCGATTTTTTTGGTCTCGGCTCTCTTTTGGCACGATATTCGCTCGATTGATCAGTTGTTTCGGGGTCGTAAGCATAGATCCAAGTCTCACCGCCAGTTATAATGCGTTTCGTGACACCCTGGTAGTCGGAAAGCATCGTTTCACACACTTCAACGCGACGCCTTTTTTCCAAAAAATTCAATGCTTTCGGTACCACTCGAGATTTGACGCGCTTGAGGCCCAAAACATCCTTCAAAATGGTATTGGCTGATCCTTTCGATATGCCAACTTCATCAGCAAGGTCTTTAATTGTTAATCGACGGTTTTTTCTGCGCCATCCTCAACGTATCCGCAGCAGAAAATTGATTCCGTAAACAAAATTTTATGCAAATTCTTTGCTCAACAAATTTCGACATCGCAAAAAACGAAAAACTCACTTTTAGCAGCTCACAAAACGACACGTATCTCAAACACTAATGAATATTTTGACATGAAATTTGATATAAATGTGACTGACAGTACTACCAACCTAACAAAAAAAAAAATAATTCTCCAAATCCTTCGACGCGCGCAGTTTAAATTTAAATGTCTTATTTTTTGGGCACAGTAGTATATATATGCATACATATATAACCTTATATCTATAGCTATAACCGCATAAGCGCTGTCTACGCCGTCAAAGAAGAAGATATCTATCTCGATTAGTTTTAGGTGATACATACGAGTACAACCGTTAGGTAATCAAAATTACATATTATATTCTGTAGCAACATGTTGCAAGAATATAAAAATCACCTCCCTTGGACCAATATTTAATCATTAAAAGCAAGAAATAACCCGGGAAGTGATAAAATAATAGGAAAATTTTATTTTACTAAGTTGGTAGAACTGTCCTTTATCACTATGTCAAATATTGTCGCGATCTGTCAACTAGTTTGTTTTCAGCTGCTGTAAAGATAAAATGATACGAAACTACGAAGCTCTTAGTTTCGAGAGAGAGCTGTTAAAACTAACATTTTTATAACATTTGCCAATGCAGCCATATTAGATTGGGCATTTTTGGGTATTTTACAATTTCCACCTGGCGTATGCAAATAGCGCGTTACTGATATCATTTTGGGTACTCGATTCCTCAGTAGGCCTATATCACAAGACCGTTGAAGAAAATATTAAAAAAGTGAAGGATATGGTGTTTACAAATAGTCAGGCAAGTATTTGAGAGATGGCAAGAGAGCTCGACATCTCTCGCGAGTCCGTTCGAATGATTCTGGTGGATATTTTGGGTATGGAATGCGTTCTTGCTCGACTCGTCCAGGAAAAACTGAAAATGTGAAAAGTGTTTCGAGTTCTGGAAAAATCATTGTCATAATTATTTTATACATATCTGGTGGGGATTACGATGAAGTTGACACAATAAAATTGATGAATCATTAAATATTTTGAGTTTTATTTACAATTTCTGGATTTCCGGGTTTTTTGTCATAATGTATGCCACATCAGTCATTTCTTAGGATTTACAGCTTTTACATCAAAATTTAGTAATTAAAATATAAATGCTTAAAGGCAAATATATACATAATTGAAAACCTCAAAATCAACCCTTCTAAAAATTACCACAGTATTAATTAAATTCTGCTTTTGAGTTCAATTAAGTGAGCCAAAATTTATTTTAACTTACATGATAAAAAATTGTTGCTATAACTTATTGGAAAAGCAATTTTTTACATTTTTATTGGTCAATTTGATTCAGAGCCTCACAAAGCTGGTGAACACCGCGCCAGAATTTGCTCGACTATCTCAACGCTTGCCTGGGGTGCTATCGCACTGAAATAAAGTGGAAAAATTAGAATAAATATAATTTTAAGTAAGTCAAAATATTAAAAAATGACTTGTTAATTCCAATACCCATGCAATCATAACAAATGTTAAAACATCTACTACTACCGTTATAAAAAATGCTGGCGTAGTTACTCGTGATGGTTCTTGTGATTACATAGGTTGCTATATATAATTCTGGACTAGGCAACACTAAGTGTTGCCAGGTGCAATCTGACATTTCCATTGGAAAGTTTGACATTTTTTAGCATAACATCACTCAGAAAGTTTTGTCATTTAATCGTGAATTGTTTTATTTACAGGGAATTAAACTCGTGAACATTTTCGTGGGATCATTTTTCACAACTTTCGACGTGGATTATCACGACAAGAGTGCATCGATGAACTAAAATCTTTGTATGGCTATGAAGCACCATGCTATAGCACTGTGAAAAACTGTTACAACGAATTCAATCGTGGCCGACGCTGGCTCAAAGACGAATTCCGTGAAGGTCGTCCAAAAACAGCCGTTGTGCCAGAAAACATCGATGCGTGAACGTGAACTGATAATGCAAGACCGTCATGTAACATACCTTCAGAAAGATTCATGCCTATGCATTTCTCCCACCAGCATACATTCGATATTGCATGAACACCTGGCCGTAAAAAAGGTTTGTTCTCGTTGGATCCCGCACAATTTGCCAATCGCTCAAAAAAAGGCTCGTGTGGATTGGTGTAAAGAAATAAGATCGTCACTGGTGACGAGCCAAATCCAACGAAAAAAAAAACATTTTCGTTGATAAATATACCTATTTTCATTATTAGGCCAGAAATATATATAGCAGCCCTCGTAACAGCAGCATATCATCAACACGAGAAAATGGTGAAAAAATGAAACGAACAGTAAATTTAAAATGCCGTTATGAAGGAGACAGGAGAGAGGTTTGCAGTAGGAAGTGACCTATACACTTAAGTTTCGTTGTGCCAGACCACCGCATTGGTTTTCAAGCAACGAAGCAGCAGACATTCTGCCCCGAAGTGCAGCAAAAAATCATTACGGTTATAAAAAGTCCATTGAACTACTTGTTCTTTCAAAGTTCTTCTTGCCAAAAAGGTATGAAACTGGACACTTTTTAGTAATCGTACTTGGGAAAAGACTAAAATATACCAAAATCGTATAGAGGAAGCCGAAGTGGAAACATTAAGAAACTTTACGTTTTCTCCATTGTCAAGCTCTCGGAATACTGCAGTTAAAATACATATCTCGGTAGCCATACCTTCGGCAAACTAGGTGAATGCATACACATTTTGAAGCCGACATCCTTCGCTGTTCAAATTCAGTCTCTCATGATCATACTCGTGAAGACGAACCTATCCTAACCTTGAAAGCAGTCGACTATTACATAGTCTCACAGTTAATAAGATTTAAAATCGAATGATATTCGTTCAATAAAGTAAAGCAGTGGCATATAGATCCTCATATTTAGATTCAGTGTGGATCGATTTCGGTATCTTCGTCCGTACTTCATTTTTGAGAAAAGATCTGAAGGACTTCAATATTATCATGTACTATTCATGTGGTTGAACTTGCTTGAAATCAACTTTCAAACTTTGTGTAATGTGATAATGCAAATGTTTTAAATTATATTTTATGAACATTTTGGACAAAAAGAGATATTGAACTGGCTAAGTTCTGTATCACAAACAAACAAGTAACTGAAGCCACCTTAGACTATAGATACTTACTAGTTATTTGTGATGCCATTTATGACCATCCCACCAAGCTTGCTGACAGACTTTTTGTTAATGACATAAGCGTTTACCAAATACGCGAGCGCTATTGGATAAAACATCATTCTGCAGGGCAAACGTTTGACCCACTCATAGGTGTCGCCAAAACGCTCTTCAGTTAAGTAAGTTGTAACATACTGCCAGCTAATTTGTAAGCTTCCGATCATCGCATAGCTGAGCAGTGTTAATTTTGGGAAAAATATGAAGCTTGCACCACTTAGAAAAGCCGCCACGCTGTGGTTCAGCGGTGAGTCGCCACCGAAATTGCGATTAAAGTAACAATGCAGAAGCTGAAAATATCAGAAATGCGAATTAAGTGGAAATTTAGAACAGAAAAAATTGTCAACAGTGCCTACCCTGTAAATAGCGACGTATGAGGTGAGTATTCCAAAGGAGCGTAGTTTGAAAGCCTTCAATTTGACGCAAAGTTTCGCCATGAACCCGTTCACATTTGTTGGCACATTGCTCATCAGCATTTTGATGGCGTCCAATCCCAGTCCGGTGAGCATAAAATTTCGAATGCCTTGTAGGGCATATTGCTGACATGATTGGTCTTTGTGGTTACATGAACTATTGCACGCTGCATTCTCATCGTTCTCTCCCCTTTGTTCCACTTTTGTAGCATTGTAGGGTGTAGGTTCCATCAACCAAAAGCCTTTGTACGTTTTTTCCCGTTTGGCGTTCAATATCAAGGCACTACAACACATAAATATGAATGTGCGTATGAATGAGGAATTGGCGATTAGTTTCGTGAGTGCAGTATTCTCTAACATAATCAAGGATTCGAGTGTCTGGCGAGATGGTGAAATCCAGCGAATTAGACGAAAAATCATTGCAAAAAATAAGAACAAAATTGCATTAGAATTTGGGAAGTATTAGTAACTTTTTGTTAAACTCATTTATGTTTAAAACGATCATTTCTATGTGAACATAGTGTATGCACAAGTAGAATGTAAAGATGTAGTTTTATACTATGCAACATGTTGCAAAACTGTATAATATTTGTTCACCTTGAACACCTAAAATCCATAATGCAAAACAACGTATCATCAAAACGAGCGAAATTAAGTTTTTTGTTTTGTTTACTATTCACTACATCATAAACTTTTCAGCAGCTGCTCTCAAATATAACCAATATACATTATGTATGTATAACCATTTTATAACCAAAATCCTAAATTTTGTTTCAATATGAGTGGTTTCTATTATATCGTTTTTCCTTCGGCTGTAAACTTATGTAAAGTGATGTTACGTTATTTTGCATTTTAAGTGAAGATATGTAGATATATGTATGTACATTAGGGTGATTCAAAAAACTTTTTTTTTCGTTCGTTATAGGTTCCTAGACACCTCTAAGAAAGTTCTTAATTGTAACGGGAACCTCCTACATACAGTTTTCTATTTTTATTTTTATCAGATAGAAAAATTTATATCTCGCTTCCAACTACTTGAAAAAATATCTTGTTCCTTAGATTTTATAGGAAATTGAATGCTCTATAAAAATGGTCTCCACGATTTTTTCGTAAACCCAACTGCTTAAAAGATCTTAACAGTTAAAGTTTGATTATTTTTGGGAAAATTTTTTATTTCTTATGATTTTTAAAACTCAATGAAAAAAAATTATTATAAATGACGAAACCCATAGTTTTGTAAGAAAGTTAAGCGTTTACGAGATATTCATAGTCAAACATCAATGCATATTAAGATGGATAAAAAAAATTTTTTTTTTGTTTGGCACTCTGAGAAATAGCTCCTAGGCACCTCTAAGAAAGCCTCTCCAAAAACCTATGAGTTTCATCATTCATAAGAATTTTTTTCATTGAGTTATAAAATTCATAAGAAATAAAAAAATTTCCCAAAAATAATCAAACTTCAACCGTTAATATCTTTTAAACGATTCAGTTTACGAAAAAATCGTGAAGACCATTTTTATAGAGCATTCAATTTCCTACAAAATGTAAGCAACAAGATATTTTTTCAAGTAGTTGGAAGCGAGATATATGTAATTTGTTCTATCTGGTAATAAGAAAAAATAGAAAATGTATGTAGGAGGTTCCCGTTACAATTAGGAACTCATGCTTGGAGAGGCCTTCTTAGAGATGTCTAGGAATCTATTTTTCCGAGTACCAAACGAAAAAAAAAATTTTTTTGAATCACCCTAATGTACATATATATAAGGGAGTACTCCGCCTAGTGGTTTTGTACCTTCCGCTTATTATTAGAAAGAAAAAATTGCATCTCGCTTCCAATTACTTGTACAAATATTTCTTTTTGTGTATTTTGTTGAAAATTGAACGCTCTTCAAAAGAGGTCTACGTCGATTTTTTCGTAAGCCTAGGTAAGTAGGAGTGCAGCCCTGTTGTATTTCGGATTCAATTAGCACTTGCTGTGCCATTTTGATGCACTATTCGTTGACCTTCCGTATCTGCTATCACGTTCCACCTTCTCTTTCAAACCATTTTGATTATGTCTGATATGCTTTAAGTAGAAATCATTTCAAGGTTTGGTGCTTGTTGGATTCCAAGTGTTCTGTGTCGGATCTGTGATAGGGCCGGGCATTCATAGAAAAAGTGGAAAATTGTTTCCGTGTTCCCTGCTATACCGCAGCCTCGGCACATGTTGTTGTAGGACATACCCATTTTGGACGCATGTTCTCCAAATGGCCAGTGCCTAACCGTTTAAAAGATATTACCGATTAAAACATTATTATTTTAAGAATATTTTCCATCAATAAAAGTAGGAAAGCGAAGGACCTTCCAGTTACAATTAAGGGCTCATACATAGAGAACCGTTCTGAGAGGTGTCTAACATTTCAGAATACCAAGCGAAATAAAACCATTAAATTTTCCCACCACCCTAATGTAAAGGGTGATCCATTTTCAGATTCCATTGGCATTTATTTTTTTGAAGATTATTTCTTTCAAATGTTGGCCGTGGTCCATCCATTAAATCCAATTTTCGATGACTCGTTCGAGCATTGAGCTTGAATCGAAATGCGGTTGTCGGCATAGACCTCAATCATTTTTGAAGAAATATGGATCGATGATTCTACCGGAAACCACATCGAACCGTTGCTTTTCCTGGATGAAATGACAGCTCTTGAATCTCTTCAGGTTTTTCTTCGTCCAAAATTCGGCAATTTTGCTTGTTTACATACCCATTGATCCAGAAATGGGCCTCATCACTGAATATAATTAAAGCTCGAAGGGATGTCGCTTGGGAAGGTCGAGCGGCTTCAGTTCTTTCACAAGATGTTTTTTGTATGCTTTCAATTCAAGATCTTGACGAAAAATTCGCCAAGGCGTTCCATACGTCAACCCGAGTTGCTGAAATGTAATTTAAAAATTCACCTTTCATGATCACAGCAGTATACATTTTCAAACTTCCCTTTGACTTTATACCGTATATTCATATAGTAAAAGGTGTGTTCCACAGTAAACAGGATTTAAAAAAAGAACAGAATAAACGATTTTTCGGCAAAATCAATTTATTTTATTCAAAAATATTATTTTATTTTTCAAAAGCACGTCGAACGAGTGTTTTAGCTCTTTGGCCGGTATGGCCACCAGTATGCCGGTGCAAGCTTTTTGAATGGTCTCTTCGTCTGCATAACGCTTTCCTTTCATGGGCAAATGAAAAGGAAGAAGTCGCACGGTGCCATATCAGGTGAATACGTGGAGTGGTTAATGGTTAAAATGTAATTTTTGGCCAAATAATCGGTCACAATGAGTTCTTCGATTGTTGGATTCTGAACAATAAATCGATGTTTTGGAGATGTTCAATTCCATTTTCATGAATTTCAATGATGATTTCGGCTGATTTTTGATGAACTCACGCACAATTTTGATGTAATTTGCGGTGATCACGGATTTTGCTTTGCCCACATGTTGATCATCATTTATGTCCTCACGACCATTTTGAAAACGTTGAAACCGTACGGGCGCTCTGCTATGGGATAGACAACCATCAAATAAAAAAAATTCGGGGCCACTTCTGGGCTGTAGGGCGACTGCGGAAGCTTTGGCCTTGGTTAAATAGCTGCTCACCAGAAAGGCGATTTGAGTGGTGCAACTTCTAATCAGCTGCGATGTCTTGTCGGACCCGATTGTCACTTCGTTTAAGACTCTTGAGGACTTCCATGTAAAACTTATTGTTGACGGTTTGTCCAGGAGGAACTGATTCATGTTGGACGACGCCTTTGATGTCAAAAAAGACAATGAGCATCGTTTTCATTTCGGATTTACTCATTGTTCTGGTCTTCATCAGCAACCTCTACCCGGCCCTCCATAAAGGCCTGGTGCCACCGAAACACGCCACTTCTTGTTAAAGCAACATCTGCGTAAACCTGCTTGATCACATCAAACGTCTCTGTCGCAGATTTACCGAGCTCGGCTTGCACCACCAGAAACACGGCGCACGAAAATGTTTGTTCTACCTCTAGAGGTACTCGGAGACAACTATGCTGGTCAGTTAACTAGGAACGTCTTTTACCGAATCCAGTCGGTGCGCTCCGGAGTACAGTCCGGAAGAAAATCAGTCCTATTACTTTCTGGACAAAACCCTGTATAGTACTAGTGGATCCGGCCACGCAGCGTTGTGGTATACATTTTATACTAATGTATTATTCAAATAATAAACTATTCAATACAGTGAAATTTTCATTTACGAATAAAGGCGAACACGTTGTTGTCGGTATAAGAATCCAGGGGATTGTACTTGGTGTTTAATTTTGAATATGTTCATACAAATAAATATCAATGGAAAAAATAACGAACTTAACCCTTAGCCACCTAACGTCTTTTTTAGACACTCTACCACCTAACGTCGGTCAAAGTAAACTTAATTTTAGTGCTTAAAGTATAAATATAATAATAAAACACCAAAAACCGCACATAACTCTTTTGTACCTTTTATTTAATATTAACAAAAAATTAACTTAAAAGAAGTTTCATACTTTAACTGCGCAGCTTGCATAATAACGGTATATTTAAAAAATAAAAAACGGTAGAGTCACTGTGACCGGCGTTAGGTGGCTAAGGGTTAAGAATGTTTTCTCAACTGGGTTGACATCATCTGTCAGTTCTAGTTAAAATAAGGTACTTTGCCGAAAAAGAGAACCTTGGTTAAGTTTACCAGAACTTAACGGAAAAATGACTGCCAACCAAACATTGAGAAAATGGCCCTTAAGATTCGCATTTTACTGAAAATTATAATTACAGTTGAACTTTCCTAACTCGAATCACAATCACAGAAAATTTGCATGCAGTTGCTGATTCAAGGGTTCGAGTTATAGAAGTCTGAGTTATGGAAGTTCAACTGTATTATATTTTTTAGGGGATTGTGAATACATTCGTATGCTTAGAAATACTATGTATACAGTGAAATCTCCCATAAATAGACGCTAAGGAACCAGCTTTTCTGTCCAGTTATTAGAGTTGTCCGCTTAATAGAGCAACGTGACACGTAATTTTTATACTCTCTCAACAAAGTTGCTAAAGAGAGTATTATAGTTTTGTTCACATAACGGTTGGTTGTAAGTCCTAAAACTAAAAGAGTCAGATATAGGGTTATATATACCAAAGTGATCAGGGTGACGAGTAGAGTTGAATCCGGATGTCTGTCTGTCCGTCCGTCCGTCTGTCCGTCCGTGCAAGCTGTAACTTGAGTAAAAATTGAGATATCATGATGAAACTACATCACGTATTTCTTGGCTCCATAAGAAGGTTAAGTTCGAAGATGGGCAAAATCGGCCCACTGCCACGCCCACAAAATGGCGAAAACCGAAAACCTATAAAGTGTCATAACTAAGCCATAAAGAAAGATATTTAAGTGAAATTTGGCACAAAGGATTGCATTAGGGAGGGGCATATTTGGACGTAATTTTTTTGGGAAAGTGGGCGTGGCCCCGCCCCCTACTAAGTTTTTTGTACATATCTCGGAAACTACTATAGCTATGTCAACCAAACTCTATAGAGTCGTTTCCTTTAGGCATTTCCATATACAGTTCAAAAATGGAAGAAATCGGATAATAAACACGCCCACCTCCCATACAAAGGTTATGTTGAAAATCACTAAAAGCGCGTTAACCGACTAACAAAAAACGTCAGAAACACTAAAATTTACGGAAGAAATGGCAGAAGGAAGCTGCACCCAGGCTTTTTTTAAAAATTGAAAATGGGCGTGGCGTCGCCCACTTATGGACCAAAAACCATATCTCAGGAACTACTAATCTAATTAATTTTACAGCAAAATAAAAAAATATGTAAATGACGCATAATGAAATCTCGATTATCACTTTATCATGCGAGAGTATAAAATGTTCGGTGACACTCGAACTTAGCCCTTCCTTACTTGTTATATATGAAGATGTGGTATAACCATATATTTATCTCGATTAGTGTTAGATGATAAATGCAACCGTTATATAACTAAAAATAACTAAATATAAATAACTATTGTAGTCTTTAGCAACATTTTGCAAGATTATAAAACATTTCATCAATTGATTATCAGGGTACTATTTTAATTATTTTAAGTGAAATTTGCACTTCCTCCTTTGAGGTCATTTACTAAATGTAGGGTTCACAGTCCATGCCAACTAATTTTATTCTGTTATTATTTTCTACAAGCTCCAATATAATTTCAAAATTATTTTTATATACAACTATGTAAATTGTAACAGCAAAAAAACTTTCGAAGCAAACAAACGCATTGTCTAATGTATCTATAAGCCGTTGTATGTTTCACTTATGTATATTTTCTGTATACATATATCTGGCATACCTATTGCCATATCTTAGCCTTTGGATACTTGTAAGGTGTTTTTTTCACATTAGAAATTTACTAAGTATTTAATTAATGCCGATTTAAAGAATTCACTGTTTAAATAAATACTTATACTTACACACTGAAATATGGTGGTCGAGAACAGGCTATGAACTCGTGGACTTGGAACCATGAATGTACAAAAACTGCCGATGAAAGTCGGCAACAATATAAAGGTTAAACAGGTGAATTTACCCAATAAATGTCTGTAAGGGAATTTAAACAATTTATTAACGTTGTTCTAGATTTTCATTTCGGTTTACTGAAACGAACCGGAAAAAACAAATAAAGATTTGGATCGTCCAGCCGACAGCCGTGGCGGCCAACACTGCCTCCATATAATACATGAGCGTCGACTGCAGCACCTTCCTGTTGAGTGACCGTATGCGCATGAGTACGGGTAGCTAAATAAAAAAATTTCAACTTTATTGAAATGACGGACCAGCACATACACTTTCAAAACTTGCACTTACACCAATAATAGGCGCGAAATATTTCATATTCGAGAACATAAATTTATATGTGTTGAGCAATGTATTCCGTTTACAAGAGTGTTCGTGAAAAATACCGCTACATTTAACATCGTTATCAATTAAATATTTAATGAATTTACTCAAAGTCACCATTTTGCAATTTTGGAATTTGTTGACTTCACTAAATTGTATTGTTTTTTTTTTTTTTTTAACTTTCTTCAAACTATCGGTAATATCGAACTTGCGCGCACCAGCGTTTATTTAAAACTAATTCGATGTTAAAGTTCTGACCGTCAATTTAATGATTTTCTTTATGTTTTGCCTTTACTTGTTTTCAAACCTTGCACATTTACATTTATTTTGTTGTTGTATGGTATATTTGTAATCGTCGTCTGAACTTGTAGCTGCCACAGTACGTCATTATAATTCAAGAGGAAATACAAAGTTGAAATATAATTTTAATTCTAATTTGAATCTAAATATGCACTATTTATAAGCTGCTTAAGCGGCAAGTAAACTCGGCGTATAAGAAGTAAAGGAAACAACAAAACAAACTCCGCTTATATCATACTTACATAATCCGTAAATACAGTAAAAAATTCTATATGCATATATACATATGTTTATAATTGTCCGTTTTAGAAAATGTACGAATAAATAATTCAAATTGAAAGTGAAATTGAAAGTATATGAGAAATTTAGTATGATAATATTTCTAAATGATTGCTAAATTAATCGACTTCCTCAACAGTTGGTCCGCCAGCACGTCCACTCTGTGCTCCCTTAGCCGCACCGGCATCGCCACTACCAGCGCCGCCATGCATCTTCGCCATTACAGGGCCACAAACTCGTTGACACTCCTTCAGGTGATCGTCGAACTCGTCCTTTTCAGCGAGCGTATTGGCATCCAGCCAGGACATCTCCGAGGTGCATTTATCGCGTACCGTGGACTTATCGGCGTCTGTCAGACGTCCAGCGGGAGCATCCTCAATGGCCTGCAAAGAAAATAAACCGATTTTAGATCGAGTGCTTTATTGAGTCGGAGTTACAAGGGAAGGTTAATTTTTTGTGAGGTGGCTTCCATAAATCTTAGTTTAAGGCTACCGAACCACTGTAGTGTCTTTCAAGCAGAAATGGCTGCAATTAAGGTCGTGTTAAATGTACGGTGACTGGCGTTCTAGCACTGTACCAATAGACCTTGCATGCTCTTACCAGACGCTGGTCAACGATCTGCTCCCGTGCTAGAGTAGATCACAGCAGTTTTTCTGAACTACTTGCCCTTGGCAAAGTTCAGCTGGACGCAATAGTAGGTGCTCTTGCAAGACATTGTCCAATAGGTATTCACATAAAGGCTAAAAATCTTGACCTACGCAAGTTGTCAAAGTTGTATGTGCTCTTTTGTCTGGCCTTTGCACGTCTGAGGATGTAACATCTTGTGATACCTTCCTTCGGCGAACCAGAAGACATAGACAGAACTAACATTAGCCGTCTCAACAAATTTGTGATAGGTTCAAAGCACTTTGTCGATTAGTGGGGGTTATATGATCCATTTTATAAGGGTTTTAGTTACCAGCGTTCTAAATTGTGCAAGTGAGATCCCTGTTAGGATCGACTTCTTAATCTTACCTTATTGGTAAATAATAGTTATAATTGTGGTAATAAAACAAGAAGATATTGAACATACTTATTAAAAACAAGAAAAAATGTCAACTTTGTTTGCATTGAAGGATCTGAGTTTGATTGTATGAGAGCTACCGTTGCCTTGGTCAATAATCCATGCGTGAAATTCAAATAAAAAAATTGTCCATACAAGGACTTGATTTGGATAGGTTAGTTTGAATGACGAGAGTGTAAAATTTCAGATCGATATACCAAAAACTGAGGGGATAGTTAATTAAACAGTGCCCAAAAAATAAGGTGACATTGTATTTATTTTGAAAATTCTTTATTTATTCTTCCAAATCAATTTCATCCCCTTCAAAGTAATCCCCTCCCGATGCAATGCACTTATACCAACGGATTTTCCTATCTTCAAAACACTGGTTGTAGTCACTTTCCGGGACGGCTTTCAGTTCCGCCTTCGCTGCGGCTTGAATCTCCTCTATCGTATAAAAACTGTGTCCCCGGAGCGGTCTTTTGAGCTTGGTGAACAGCCAGAAGTCGCACGACGCCAGATCAGGTGCATACGGTGGTTGCGGAACGATATGTGTTGTGTTTTTGGCAAAATGATCACGAATTACGAGGGCAGTATGGGATGGTGCATTATCGTGGTGTAAAACCCAGAAATGAATTTCCACAAATCCTGCAACATCCTCAACATATCCGCAGCAGAAAATTGATTCCGTAAACAATATTTAATGCAAATTATTTGCTCAACAAATTTCGACATCGCAAAAAACGAAAAACTCACTTTTAGCAGCTCACAAAACGACACGTATCTCAAACACTAATGAATATTTTGACATGAAATTTGACATAAATGTGACTGGCAGTACTACCAACCTAAAAAAAAAATAATTCTCCAAATCCTTCGACGCGCGCAGTTTAAATGCACACGTCACCTTATTTTTTGGGCACAGTAGGTGACCTCAATTAACTTCTTGGGAAACATAATACGTACTTATATACTCTGCTCAGTGTATAGGGATAATCACTAGGCATTCCACTCCTTTAGGGCTTTTTCTAAAACATAGTCTCATGATGCAGATATTTCCATAGAAATAGGTGATTACGGATGAAAATTAACCCATTAATGACTCTTTACCTTTCAATATACATAGGTTACAGTACGAGTTATCTCATTCAAATTAAGTAATATTTACTTTCTTAATAAAGCTATTAGGTTTATATTTCACTTACCTGCTTGCAGCTAAAGATGTAGCTTTCCAAAGCATTCCTAGACTGAATGCGCTGCTTCTGCTTCTCATCCTCATCCTTATAACGCTCAGCATCCGACAACATACGATCGATTTCCGCCTTGGATAGACGTCCCTTATCATTAGTAATGGTAATCTTCTCCGATTTACCGGTGCTGTTGTCCTTAGCGGATACATGCAGTATACCATCGGCGTTAAGGTCAAAGGTGACCTCAATTTTGGGCACACCACGTGGTGCTGGCGGTATGCCAGTCAAATTGAATGTACCCAAAAGATTGTTGTCCTTAGTCATGGCGCGTTCACCTTCGTACACCTGAATTGTGACCGCATTCTGGTTATCGCTGTATGTAGTAAAGGTTTGTTGTTGTTTGCATGGAATGCGAGCATTGCGTTCAATTAATTTGGTCATCACACCACCGGCAGTCTCAATACCCAATGAAAGCGGCGTTACATCAACCAGTAACACATCCTGAATTTGTGAACTACCCACACCAGTCAGAATGGCAGCTTGTACTGCGGCGCCGTACGCCACCGCCTCGTCGGGATTGATGGACAAGTTCAGCTGTTTGCCGCCAAAGAAGTCTTGCAGCATCTTTTGTATTTTCGGAATGCGTGTGGAACCGCCCACCAACACTACATCGTGAATGGCGGCCTTGTCCATTTTAGCGTCGTTCAGTGCACGCTCAACTGGCTGCAGTGTCGAACGGAACAAGTCCATGTTCAACTCTTCGAAACGTGCGCGACTGATTTTCGAATAGAAGTCAATTCCCTCATGCAAAGCATCGATTTCAATGGAAGCCTCTGTGCTGCTGGATAGCGTACGCTTGGCGCGTTCACAGGCGGTACGCAGACGTCGCAAAGCGCGCACATTGGAGGACAAATCACGTTTGTGCTTGCGTTTGAATTCCTCAACGAAGTGATTGACAAGTCGATTATCGAAATCTTCACCACCTAAATGTGTATCACCGGCCGTCGATTTGACCTCAAAGAGTGAGCCCTCATCGATGGACAATATGGAGACATCGAAAGTACCACCGCCCAAATCAAAGATGAGCACATTCTTTTCACCCTTTAAATTCTTATCCAAACCGTAAGCTAAAGCAGCGGCTGTGGGCTCGTTAATGATGCGCAACACGTTGAGACCAGCAATCGAACCGGCATCTTTGGTGGCCTGACGTTGACTATCATTAAAGTAGGCGGGCACTGTAATAACGGCATCGGTAACCTTGCCACCCAGATAGACCTCGGCGATTTCACGCATCTTAGTTAAAACCATCGAGCTTATTTCTTCGGGCGCGAAACGTTTTACTTCGCCTTTGAACTCTATTTCGATTTTAGGTTTACCACAGTCGTTGACCACTTTAAAAGGCCAATGCTTCATGTCCTCCTGTATTTTTGTATCATCGAAGCGACGACCTATCAGACGCTTGGCATCAAATACTGTGTTTTTGGCGTTCATGGCGACCTGAATCGGAAAATACGTGTAAGAATAAAATAATGATTAGTTGTTTATAGTAAAATACTTTTAAAATAGACTAAACAATATATAAAGCTGGTTTAAACAAGAACTTGTGCTTCGAAAAAAAATTAAACAAATAACTGTTATATTAAGGGTACTCATTTAATGTGGCAGTTATGTACAAGTAGATACATATGTATATAGCAGAGGCAAAATGGCAAATAAGGCTGCTGTGTCTGAATTTGGTATCCCTGCAAAACTGAGGCTGACGTTGAGCAATACCAAAAGCACCGGATCGGAGAGGTCCTTTTCCGAGCCGTTCGACACCAAGTGAGGTTTCAAACAAGGCGACTCTCTTCCATTCAACTTCTTTAATCTACTCTTGGAGAAATATTTCGAGCCGCAGATCGGAATAGAGAAGTTACAAATTCCTACAACAACATTGGACATAACAAAGGCGCCGTTAGTTCTGCTTTCTCCAGGTTGGCCAAATAAGCAAAGAAAATGGGTCTGGTAGTGAATGAGGGCAAGACGAAATATCTCATGGCATCAAACAGACAGTCGTCGCACTTGGCTACCACGCCACTCTTGACAGTCACAACTTTGAAGTTGTAGATAATTTCGTCTATCTTGGAACCATCATTTACACCTACAATAGCGTCAGCTTCGAAATCCAATGCACAATAATTCTTACCAACAGTTTCTACTTCGGACTAAGTAGGCAATTGAGAAGTAAAGTCCTCTCTCGACGAACGAAAACCAAACTCTATAAGTTGCTCATAATTCCCGTCTTGCTATATGGTTGATGACAACAACTGATGAGTCGGCGTTGCGAGTTTTCGAGAGAAAAGTTCTGCGAAAATATCGCATTCGATGGAACGATGAGTTGAATGAGATATACGATGACATTGGCATAGTTCAGAGAAATAAAAGACAGTGGCTACGCTGGCTAGGTCATGTTGTCCGAATGGACGAAAACCTCCAGCTCTGAAAGTATTCGACGCAGTATCCGCCGATGGAAGCAAAGGAAATGGAAGACCTCCACTTCGTTGGAAAATATCTGCTTACACATGGAATCTCTAATTGGCGCCAAACAGCGAAAAGGAAGAACGACGACTGGCGCGCTGATGTAAACTCGACTATAACCGCCTAAGCGGTGTCTACGCCAATAAAGAGAAAACTAATAAAAAGAACGAATAAAATTGGTTTATAATGATTGGTGTTAACAAAAAATGGCTTAATGAGTGTTATCCGACCTCTGGCCAGATGACCATTTGAAAGGCGGTCGCTAAATACTGTATAGATCATATGAACACCAAAGAAGAATAACCCACTGGACGCCCTGGAAAGTCAATTACAGAATGATTTTGGATAACCTTAAACTGATATTGGTGTAGAGTGGCCCCTCGAAATATAACATGGTAATATGCCCATGTATTAAATAGCAAACCCTGTGGTAATTAATTAAAAATCAAGATTAAAATAAACGTATTCAGACCAGCTTTGTTAATTCGTTAGTCGTTACTCGGTAGTTTTTTACGTGGGTTTTGTTTTTGTAAAATTAACAGATTATTGTTTTACCGAGTAACGAATTACCAGACTGGCAAGCATGATAGTTTTTTCTTTACTTGGTAACATCACTCAGCTGTTTTGTTTTCGTTGTTGCCTCAAAAGTTAACTTAATTTATTGCAAAAAAAAAGTGCATTTGCTATCTACTACAAATTAGTTTCTGACAAATTTTTCAAAAGTAAGTATTTAATATAATTGAATCAGCTATTTTGAAACAAAATTTCCACCCACTACTGATGTACAGCAAAAAGTATGTTGACAGTTAAGTGTTTTAACTAACGAAATACCAGATTAACAATGTCGGTCTGAATACCCCTAATAGTTTTTGAACATATCTATCTTAAATATTTTATCCAACTGCTCTGTAATAAAAAATGTAAAATATTTGCTAAATTATGTTTTCATTTCCTTTCCATTGCTAAAAATAGCCAACAATCATAAACATTTTTAGAATATAAACATAAAAACATTGATTCATTGCAATGAATGCTATTTTTGAAACAAAACAACTTGGATGGAAACACACGTCCTCTACACTGTGGCACTCAACCAGAATGTTCCACGCGACGTGACTTATTAAAAGTTATGTACATATGTACAAACATAAGTATTTGTATATATATATATATATCCATACAAATATATAACTTAATGATGCCAAAAGACGCGAACACCCACACGAACGCCCAAAATTCACACCATTCCCACAACATCGCTCTGCCTTGGTCAACATTGGTAATTGGGGTAAAAAAAAAGGAAAAATGATATACATATTTACATAACCACATATCACATACATACATACATATAAACATTGTGTGTTACGTATTTTCTAAATGCATGACGAATGCTTTCATATTTATGGCCGCTGAACAGGTGTCGACGACTCATGTCATGTATCGAAATGGTAGTAAATGTCGGAGAGTAGTGGACCAGTCAGATCCATATAAAGGCATTCCGAGCGACTGGGTGCTTGTCGCCGGCGATCATTACGGGTATTTGGCTATTGTAAAAATAATGAGTGACGGCACCTAATCCGACATAAATGTATGTACGAGCCGGTATGTACAAACTTACTACACCTTTTCACCTACGTACAGCCATATGTATGTAGGTATGCGTGTCTGTTCGCACAAATGTGGTAAATATGCTGTCTGACATGGCGGTTCATCGAATTTGGCTTAGAGCGCGTCTGGGCGATGACAAGTGTGTATGCCATAATTTGAAGAATTCCAATGAGATTACAAGCGATCGTCAGCGGGTGCACGTTGCAATTCCCAGCACTATGTTTTGCCCGTAAAGTGTAGGGTCAAGAAAAACGTCGTTGCACAAATAGCATTTTTGGTTGTGCTTTGATGAAATGTCAACTGAAAAATTTATAGTGACAGCTTGTCAAAGCGCGATATCATTCTAACGCTTTGTTTGTGTATTTTTTTTTTTTTTTTTTTTGATTTTGGTGTTTTCGTTTTTTGGCAGTTTGCGTTCGTACTTATTTATGAAATCATAAATTACACATTTGGCGTGAAAACCAATAAAAATTTACAAATTAGCAATTAACATGCGTTTTTGGCTGGCAAAGTGCAACAAAGACAACCGCCGAATGTATTCTTTGTGGATTTTGACGCATTTATGTTTGCTTGTAGAGCTTGTTAAACAGTTGTAGAGCACTAACATTCAGCATAAATACTGGATGCATACAGGCCAAGCGCGCTGTTGTTGTGATAATTTGATAGTAAAGACTATGGAAAATGAATTGTGAAAGACACTGTCCTTATAAGGACTCAACTCATAACTCATGGCGAATTTTTCAATTTTGTAACTGTAAAAATTTTGCTTTTTTGGTTGGTTTAAATTGTTGCTTGTAGAATCGAAAGTTGTGAGATTAGATTTATTTATGAAAGCTGATTAGTTTACATAAGTCGTTCGTTTTACATCAAATCGAGCCTGCAGATATCTCATGCTTAGAGAAGACACAAAATTAGAATATGAAGACATGAATTAGAATGTAAATTAAATCTAGTGTTTTTGAAAACATTTTAGAATCAAGAATGATGATAGACAAGGTGGTAACACTCGACGACTTAAACCAAACGAACTGTCAAATTTTGATAATAATTGTAAACAGAGCCTTCCCGTCATTTCGTTCATGACGTCACACATCAATGTGTTCTGTTGTCAATCCCGCTCCAAAAAAAGTAACGGGACGAAATTGTCGTAATTTGTTTTTCTACCAACAGATTTTATTCGACGAAAATGTGGCAATAACGTTCTTTGTCGCATATGGAATCGTTATTACTTTATTATGGCAACATGAACTAGACTCTGCTCTAAAATATGAACGAAAAACTGGCAGAGAGCCGCTAAAAATTGCATACAATCTCCCTGTCATTTTCTTTAGTCGGCCCCTTTTGAAACATGAGTTATCCATATTTTCACAGGATCGGTAGATTAAGTAGTTACTACTCTTTTTTTTAGTCAAAAACACTGGTTAACCGAGCATTTACGAAGAAAATCACACTGTATATTGGCTTATTAACTCCGGGAGTATATAGATTGGCTAGGCATGTGTTCCTAGACAGCATCGAATAGGCTCGCGTACGTAAAACAAGTTTATTCTTATAAACTCCCTGTAGATCAACTCCTCCCAAACCATCAAATTCAATGCTCAGAATATTACGCTCTTCTTTATCTTTTTCTTTATCAGCGATGGAGTCTTGTGTATAAGTTCACGCAAGTGAGGAAATTTCTCTGAGCGCCATTCACTTGAGAAAGGTCAGAAATCATTATTTTACATATGACTCAAGCAGCTTAGGACTTCCGGTCTTAGACCAAATATACTCTGGGTAGCCAAAAAATGTCCGTTTGCAAGCGAGCTTAAATGGAAAGCGAAACATCTCTCGCCAAGATTGCGCGATGAGTCTGGGACCCGCCATGTAAAAAAACACCCCAAATAAAAGGAAGAAGACAGTCACGAATCTTTCGTTCTACAACTGTAGATCATAAAGAAAGTGGTTTACCAAAAAATAAGGAACATCCACTGTAACTAACCATCAATTTATTATATCACATATTGCTGACCGATACCTGGCAGGTCTGTAGAATTATGTAAGGGTATTAAATCGCCTTAACGAGTTAATGGAGTCAGGTCTATGTGAATTGACGGATTAACCGTAAAGTTGAAGTGCATTTCAAATAAAGGGAAGGGTAGTACAATATTTACGGAGGGCTGCTACCTGTCGCGTAATCCTTTTCTTCAAGGCCAAGAAATTTTATTATGGTGGCACTGTCGAAGTCTTCAAATTTTAGTAGATTAAAGGCAAGTAAGGAGAAAAAAGAGAATAATAATTGAATTTAAAATAGCTGTAAAGTTACCTGGACTAATTTTTGGGTACTTAAGGTCGCATGGATCATAA
>JBAWJQ010003068.1:0-14430 GCA_037783105.1 Bactrocera zonata | reverse complement strand
TGCCCAACCAACAGCAATAAAACTGGTGATGGAAAAACAAGTGAAATCAAACACCATTCAAAAGCAGAGAAACATGAATCCCACAAATAAATAAAACACTTGAAGTGAGTTTCGAGTTATAAAAATAAATGAGTGCTGGCTACTGGGTTCGAGCGCGTTTGTTTGGATAAAACTATCGCCGCTTATTGTTTCCAACCAAACAAAGCGCTCTATTTATTTGTACATATTTGCCAGCCGCTTTGTTGTTGCTGATATGCGACGGATGTGTTTTACAAAAGACAAATAATTCTTCACAATTTCCGCGATGTGAAATGTTGACAAGTGCTGCTGAGTGGGCAGAAGAGCAAGTGTAGCTTTTATGGCGTTCGTTACAGGGTTCTTTAAATTTAGTTTTGTGTTTTTTATCCCTTTTCCAGTTGGTCAAGAACTCCGTCGTTACATAGGAACGTACGTCGAGCGTATCTAAACAACTGAGACCGATCACTATTGAAAAGATCTGGTTAAAAGTAATCTAGGCTAGGCTCAGACCACAACACTGGTGAAATATGTTGATATTGAGCATGAATAGTCTGAAAGTTATGCATTAAACACTTTTGTCGAATCCATAGAAATTACGAAAGAACTAAACCATATCTAGATTAACAAGATCCGCGGAATATTTACGTCATAACTATCGTAGAAACTCTCTTGTATAACTGTACTTGGAAAAAAAATATTTTCTCTATTAAGACCATAATTTCAATTCAGACTGAGGCAGATAGAGACGAAACTTATTTCAGTTCTAAGTTAACAAACTAAACCCGAGACCAATCTTACGATATACGCCATATTAATAATTAACTTTGAACTTGGACGAAGGAAAAAAACTGAAAAATGGATTTTTGCCAGACCTTTTTACAAAAACCAAATAAAAATTCCAGTGAAAATTTCAAGATATTTTTTTCAAATAGTTGTAATCAATAAGCTTTTTCATCCAAGTCTTTAAGAATTGTATCTCAAAGACCTGTGTAAAATTTCAAGAAGATCGGTTGGGTAGTTCTTGTGAATTCTTGCCAACCGACTTCGAAAACACCGTTTCGAGAAAAACGCGTTTAAAGACGGCGCACTTAGCCTATCAGGCCTCGAGTGCACAAGTTCTCAAGGCTCTTCCTCCGATACTATTACTCTGCTAATACTTGATAAACTTAGGATAATATTCTAGAGGTGTTGTAGAATTTCATGAGACGATGAAAAAATACATTGTTTGAAACCGGTAAACCCATGTAATCCCTTAAGAATCATAACAATGCGAATTTTTGTGTGACGTCATATTGATGTTGATTTCCGAGAGAGCTGGGAAAACGACGTTAACTAAATATTACTGCATTTTACAAAGAAATATCTGTTCGACAGTCCTTGTTCTCAGCAAAAATGTCACTATCAAATTCCAAAACAACGTTTAAAATTTAAAACTTAGAGCTAATATATCGAAGAGGGCTTCAGATGCTCCACATACCCACGTAATTTTCAATAGTCCATCGAACGTAACATTTACGCCATAAAGCTAAACTTATGCTTCATTTTTACTTTTGGCACACCTTGCACCAAACTGTTACTATACTCTTGTAGATCATTTAAAAAGCAGCGTCAGCAGATTTGTTCTTGACAATCGGCAAAGTCATCAGGTTTGTTTAACTTCAAAGTCATCTGCTGGTATGACATTTTTTTACTAGATTCTCAAAATTATTTAACACAAACTGTGTTGTTCAAATAAAAGATGAAGATTTTTTTTTTTTTTTGAATCCAACAACAATGCAACAATTGTTTCGCCGGCAGAAAGGAAGTATTTATGTTTCACCAGCTCAACTCTCAGCCGTCGTCATAGCTCATTGGCCGGGCGTACGTGCCATACTTGTTATTTCATGCCGCCTAATTTGTATTTTTCTTCGTTTCTTTTGAGCACATCACTCACTTTTATCTAAGAATTAAATGCTGTGCGTGTTGTCCATATAATTTACAACACTTTTGCCACACAATACTTTCGTTTGTATTGAATGTTTTGCTGTAAGCGTCTTGGAAGTGATGACCAGCTTTCAATCACAGTCTTAATTTCACCTTTTTTTGCTCTTTCGCGCCTTTTTACTCTCTACCACTTTTTTACTGTATTCTTCCATACTTATTACACTTTTTGGCTGCTGCTGCCCAAAGTTTTTCCCACCGGCAAGAGACGCATATTTTTTTAATTAAACGCTAAATGAAGTGCGAAATTACAAAAACATGATATTTTCATTTAACCCTGCCTACGATTGTTCGACTGTTTCTTTTTTCTCGTATTTCACGGTTTGATTTTGCTGTTTTGTTCTCATTGTTTTGTTCATTTGGCCGTCAATTTCGTTGATTCGTCTGCGTTTTTGACATTTGTCTGTCTGTCTGTCTAATTGTTCGTTTGTTTGCCAGTTAGTTTACCCTATCGGTCGTTTGTTCCGGTTGACTGGTTCTTTTAGGGTTCACCTACTTCTTTGTTCCGTTGGTTTTTGACAAAAAGTGTTTCCATTCGCAGCGGGTGGAACCGTGTGCTGCTCAATAGCATTGTATCTGAGATGTTATGTCAATTTGTTTTGAAATTATGTGGTCTTCATTTTGCTATTAGCATGAAGCTTTAAGCGTTAGCATATAGCTTGCTTAGTTTATGATTTATGGAAGACTGGTGCGTGTTCTCTCGAAGTTGTATGTTCCTGCTCTATAGGGAACCGTATGTATACTTAGTTTGTAAACCTTCCTTAAACCTATGTGATTAAATAAACCACAGAAAGGCTTTCAGCTGTCATCGAGAGTTTTATATATGGTAATCAACTTTAGCCGGATTGATAAAAAGCTACATTTTCACGTATTTTAAGATTTTTATCAACGCTTTCGACATAGGCTTCTCATTAAAGACTTGTTATAAGTCTCGGCTGGAATGGCTTTCAGTGCTTTCAGTGCATTCAGCGTATTTTGATGTTCCGAGCTTCGTTGTCAAGGCAAGTGAGGCACTCCTCATCATATCAGCTGGCGATGCTGTCAGAGTGCAGGAGTGAAAGTCAAGTAGAAAATCGTTTGGTTGTCTGTTGTGATTGCAGCTTCTCGCATCTTCTTGCTCTTTCTCGCAGATTGTGACTAGACATTCATCCACCGGGGTAAATGCCAAGACTCGGCGATGGAGTCTCCCTCCCGCCACGAATCCCACACCGAATTTGCGCTCTTTATATGGCCACTGTAATAAATGCTACAAGGACCTGCTCGTTTCCGTCTTTGTCCCGTCCATTGCATTTCTTGGACGGCGGTAATGTGAGCCTTTACTTTTACGAGGATATCCACCAGCTGAGCAGCGGCACCTTCCCTATTAAGGGACTGAATTTTCGAGGTGCATGCCTTCAAATCGTAATCCTTAATGCGTTTGCCATTGTCGTCCTCAAAAGGAATGTCTCTCATCCGAGGCTGTTTTCTTCTCTTCCTTAGGAGCATTTTTTACGCGGCGGGTCCTAAGCTCAATGCACAAACCTGGATAGGGATGGTTCGCCTTCTCACTTTAGTTGGCCTTCAAACGGATGTTCTTAGGCCACCCAAAGGATATATGATTTAAGACCGGAAGTTGTAAGCTGCATGAGCCATATGTAAAAGAATCGTTTCTGACCACTCCCAAGTGAATGGCGATCAGAGAATTTTCTCACTTGCGTGAACTTCTACATAAGACTCCATTTATGCGGCTTAAATAGATGGCAAGAATTTACTGATCCGCTTCAACTCATTTTTATGTAAAGACATGCTATTATCAGAAAAAGTTTCTCTCCGAATTTCTATAACCTAACTCACAGATTGATCGATATTTTCGATAAAAAGTTTGTTATTGTAACTTTGGCCCACATATTCGGTATCTCGAGACTTGTATACTTTAGTCTGATTTATGCTCTATAGTAACATCATACAAAAAAGTCCCACCCAAGCAAATATTTTTCCACTTGAATCATGCGGATACAACACTGTACGTGTGGTGTGTTTACCATTGAGTGCTTAATGCCGCTAATGTCACTCAAACAACAATAAGGGATCACTCTAGTCAGGCTCTTATCCCCTCGTTCACATGAATGGTAACGTTATTTTCGCTCTTAATGTTGTTGTTGTTGCCAATGCAACATATTGACATTAACACTGCTGCCGTTGGCATTGTAATAATGATAGTGTTGTCGCCAGCAACGCGAAATTTGTTGTTGTTGTTAATAGGTAATATTGTCATTCTTATTAGTAGCTGCTGCCACTTGGCTGGTTGCCACAACAAGTAGTGGCAAAGTGCAAACGGGAGAAAAGTGTTTGCGTAGGATAATCTTACACACATCAACCGCGTGCCAATTAGAGCTAATCACACACGTGAACACGCTGTACATACCGGTCTCGAGTATGGATGTGTGTTGCATGTAGTGGTGGCGCGCAGCATTGGGTGTTGATATTGCATGCCGCAGGTGTACAAGCTCACATACGCACACCCACGGCACTGGTCTACAAGTATGCTAATATTTCGCTCATTTGATTACAACAACAAAAATCAACGACAGCGAACACTTGCAACAATTTGTGGCATCACCTCGCCTCCTTTGTTGAGGTTTCATTTTTCACACTTGTAGGCAAAGTAAACTTGTAGCGGTTCTCTAATGTTTGCTTGCAGCATATACACTTACACACACATACTTAACTGTTTGTATACGGCAGCTAATTACTTGTTGCACCTGAGTGTCACCTTTCTTATTGTTATTGTCAAGTGTTTGGCCACATGGCGTAGAGCAAATATGTATGCATGTGTTTGGTCCACTTGCTGCCCCGAAGGCTGGCGAGTAACAGTTTTGTTGCACAACACTTGCGAAGTGAAAGCAAAACCAAAAAAAAAAAACAACAAACGCAGCGAAAAGAGCAACAACGCAGTTATGCCGCAATACGGTGGTCAATTTCGAGTGTTTACACTTACATTATTGCGGTTCACCACCAGGAGTGCAGCAGCGTTTAAGTGTGTGAGTGTGTGTGTATTAGTTAGTTATCCTGAAGTGCCTTTGGCATGAAACACCTACAAAACTGCCCCGCAGGAAAAATGCCCCAGATCTTGCTTGGAGTTGTGTCGTAGATATTCCAATTCTAGCTGTGAGACCTATTCTATGAATTAAGTGAAAAATATGTGATTCGGTATTAAGGTTTCCATATTGAACCTATTATTCGGAATTAAACTCAATGGATGAGCACAAGAACCTTATTTGGATCGTTCTGTTTACTCGACCGCCATTATGCTGTCTTCTTCTTCTTTGGCACTATTGCCGTGGGTCAGTCTGTGCCGAGAACACAAAACTTTGCCAGTTTCCTCCATCCCTTGCGATGGTCATGCCTGTTAGACATCCCAAGTCCGGACAGGTCACCATGCTACTTAGTCCATCCATTGGAGCGAGTGTAGGTCCTTACTTTCTTAGTCCACCCATGAGTCTGGAATTGACGAAACTTTTCAATGGATGTGGCCCAAATAAGTCATTTGTTGAATTTTTATAAGTTTGACTATATCCATGTCGCCGTGGAGTTCATACAGTTCTTGATTCCATCTTCTTCGATATAAGTCGCTCACCCGGAGGGCTCCAAAGACCTTGCGGAGAATTTGTTCTCTCGATTGCTCAAGGCGTTTTCTCACCTCGGGTCGTCATAGTTTCTGTGTCATAAAATATCTCGAAAATAATGGCAGAGTTATAAAGCGTAATTTTTGTTTGTTGAGAGATCCCAATGTATTATCTGTTGGCAATAGGTACCCGAGATACACAAAGTCCTTAGTTTTTCTGAATGTATAGCTAGCAAAAGTAACGTAGTCTCAACACACGAGACATCTTTGTCTCCAGATACTTCGCCTGGTCCTCGTTAACCATAAGATCATCCCTTCTCGCTTCTTTTTCTAAAGTGGGAAAGGCTATACTACCTACGATGTTAATATCATCTGCGTACCCCAGGAGCATTATACTTTTAGAATAGACGGCGCCACTGCTGTTCAGATCAGCGACACTTATCACCTTTTCTGGCACTATATTGAAAAAGATGCACGAGAGGGAATCACACTGTCTAAAAACTCGTCTGGTATCGAATGGATCGGAAAGATCCTTCCCGATGTCGACGGAGTTTATGTTTGTGCTCAACGCCATTTTGCATGAGCGTATGAATTATGCAGGGATGCCATATGTAGACATGGCGTCGAATAGGCAGCTCTCGACAAAAAGGTAGTAGGTGTTGATCCGTTTTCCAGGGGTTTACTCCAGGATATGACGTATTGTTTATTCTGGGTTATTGTGGATTTGCCGGGTCTAAAGCCACACTTATGTATAAGGTTCAGTCACCTAATTTACAATGGGCCGCCGGATTTAAACAGCTCAGATAGTAATTCATTAGCCGTTGTGGATTTGCTGTTGATAAGTTGCCTTAGAGCTGTTTTCCCCTTGTCTTGGTCTATATAGAGTTTCTGATATCGGTTGTGAGACAAATGAGCAGCTTCTTGAAGAGAAAAGGAAGAAGAAAAGGTATAAAGTATTACCTAAACTATGCAGTAAACTCAAAAATAACATACTCTTTTGTAGGTCACTAGTATTTATTGAACAGTGACGAGTGCTTATCCTCACATGTTTTTTTTTTTTTTTGTGGACAACAACTTTCTCAAATCAGTGAGTTAAGGGTTTTCCTGTTACATTTAATAAACATAGATCCGAGTTGGGTCGAAGTAACCATGGCTTCACTATATGATTAATGGTGTTTATGATGTCTACAATCAGTCAGTTAAACGACTTCAAACATACAAGGAAAAAGTCGACTGATTTATGATCTACTTTACGGTTTTAGAAACGAGCAAAGTCGCGAACTCTTTGCCTCTTGTGATCGAGAAATAACAGTCTTGTAAGGCAGCAAAAATGCGAAAGAAAATGCATAAATATCACAGAAGATTCGAATAATATCGACGATTACTATCGATAATATTCAAAATATCGATTCAATGTACATCACTATATATTTTATGCATTATTTAAAGCTGAGCTGATACTTGTAATGCCGAGGTGGAAATATTTAAAAAAAAATATCTTAAAATTTCCTTGAGGGATATATTAGCTGTCCATATGCTTGTATGCGAAAGCGTTGTATACTCGTATGGGTATAAGTGAAAATCGCTAAGTTGACAAATTATTTGGATAAATATTTGCGCACTGCTTAACAAGTAATTCGAGCCAATCTCACGACTAAGAGCTCTATATTGGAAATGACACATACATGTGCACATATTTATATAAGAAGACTTAACGAGTCCTATGTAATATAGCTGGTGCATGTAAGTAAAGGAGCTAATCATTTAAGCTGAAAAACATGACACTCTAAGATTTTTTCAAGCTTACTTAAGTATGTATATAAAATAAGTGAACAAGTGGAGGCACGTTTGTATATATGTATATAAAAACATGTCTTCACCCACTTACATTAACCTACTTAGATATTGTTTGCTCATATTGCAACCTGTGGAATTTAATATCTTAACTTTTGCTACAGCCAACTAGCATTCTTACAACACTTTGCAGCCTTTAGTGGGTCAACTAGTGAACAAATATTTACTTATAAGCATATATAGCTATACACGTACAAACCTATATTTATCTCGATTAGTTTTAGGTGAAACAAACAACCGTTTTGTGAGCGAAACTATCATATTCCATAGCAACATGTTGCAAGAGTATAAAAAGGTTGCACGAGGAAGGATTGTTTATTACTTTGGGTGCTATTGCATTCTGCCAAAAAAAACAGATGTTGGACACATAGGTTGAGCTGACTACCTGTTTCTTTATCCAATCAGTTATTTAATCAAAGTTAGAACAGCAAAATTATTTTAGAAGCAAATATTATTATTTTTCGATATAATTTTGAGGAATTCTCTACAACTTTGAATGGCTAAAAATCCGTAAGGTTTTTATTTCAATTAAGAAAGATTAACAAGTTTTTTCTTATTTACCGCTATAATAAAAATTGCGCTCTTCTAAGTAATATCAGCATTACCTCCCATTAAAAGCGTTCTCTATTTATAGTTGCTCTATTTAGCTTCCAACTGTATGCAAAACAGTTCACTTTGGCCTTAAAATGCCATTGAGGGCTTGCATGAGTTTTCTCTGGTAAATGACAGCCTTTTCTCATATAAAAAATTAAATATTTTATTATAGTTTTTTAATGTTACAAACATACACTATTATTAAAGAAATTTTGAAATTTTTGGAATAAATATTTTAAATTCCGTCATTGCGACGACGTTGCCGGACACCCCTTGGAAAAAAGTTGCACGCTCATTAACAGGATAACTCCTTATAAGATCATATAAAGTGAAAAACATATGTGTTTTAGTTAATATTTTAACTTAGAACTTGTAGGAAAGAAAAAAAACTAAAAATTGGATTTTTGGCAGACATTTTTCCAAAAAACTGAAAATTTCAGTAAAATTTTCGCGTCACTACTTTTCAAATAGTTGTAGTCGAAAAAAAAATTCTTCTTCCAAGTCTTTAAGAATTGTATCTCAAAGACCTGTGTAAAATTTCATGAAGATCGGTTAAGCAGTTCTCGAGAGATCTTGCCAACCGACTTCAAAAACACAGTTTCAAGAAAAACGTGTTTAAGGACGGCGCACTTAGCCTAACCAGCCTCGAGTGCAGAAGTTTTTAAGGTTGTGTCTCCGAAACTATTACTCGCATCAACTTGAAAATGTAGGACAATATTCTAGAGGTGTTGTAGAATTTAATAACACAATAAAAAAATCAACTACGCTACTTCGTCATCTGTCATATTGAATGCTATTTCGGTCTTGTGTGAGAACATTTTGTTCCTAAGTCGTTCTAAAAACTAACGTATATTTACATGACATTTTCAGCTTAGGAATGGTAAACTCGATTCCGATTCTACTCGAGAATCGAGTTTTCTCGTAAAATAATCGATTTTTCGGAATCGATCTTCAGTAGTCGAAGTCGATTAAGAATCAATTCTTGACATTCGACTTTACTGTTAATTAAGTGACTAGTTTCAAGTTATACATACTACATACGATCACAAGAAAACTCGCGATTCTTAAATCTTGACGATAAATTTATTAAAATGGCGCCTAGCGCTGTCTGGATTTACTTTAAAAAATAAACAACGGGTCGAATGTCCAGTGTCACCAAAGTGGAAAGTAATTAAAATATAATAATAGTACGTCTAGCTTAATCAAACATCTCGAAAAATCACATAAACTTTCCTTAACTGCTTATAATCCTAATCAAAATCACACACTGAGTGAAAAAGAGAGTGACGATGAAATAATAAGTATCTCACAACCTAAAAAGGCAAATATACATATAGGGTGTTTAAACAACTTGAATTATTTAAAAAAAATTTTGTATGAAATGTAATGTTCTTGGTACATTATTTATAGACAAAAAAATATAATTGCTTTTAACTATTTTGTGTCTTATTTAATCGATTTGAATTATTCATTCAATTTATGCCCTGTGATTTAATAAATAAATTTTTGTCCTTTTAATTTCAAATCGATTAAAATCGAAATAATCGATTCTTGCGCTCGAATAATCATATTCTTAGAATCGAAAAAAATAAAATAATCGGAATCGAGAATCGATTCTGCAAACAATCTTTCCATCCCTATTTCAGCTTTAACTGTTATGTACTATATATATATGTAAATCGGTTTTCTACTTTTATCTTTAAGAAAGTTCATAACTTTATTTGGTAGTTAACAAACAATTTTGTTTTTTATTATTTAGAGAAACGCTGGTATTGTAATTTTTAATAATTTTCCTCTCTTTTGATTTTCAGGTATGTAGTAATATCACTTCACTCATTTATACTCTCCCAAAAATAAGGTAAAGTTTTTTATTTATCATAATATTTTATTTTAAAAAGTTTGGACTGATTATAAAAATTAGGTTAATATTTAAATTTATGTTGTTCAAAGAGCATAACTTCAAAATATTCGAAGTGATTATATTGATGGTAATAAATGAAAGATATACACCTTTAATGCATATCTTTCAGGTAAATGTAGTTGTTTTTCGTTTTTTAATATTAATGTCGGATATGTCTAGACTCATATGACATAATTGAGACTGTAACTACGAGTTTTAATATTAATTCAAGTTTGGCGCCACTTCTAGGCATCTCATATGCTCATACCATTAGTCCATTTAGTAAAGAAGAATAAGAAGAAGAAGAAGATACCATTAGTCCTCGGTGCAAAATATAATTTTATAAATTTTTTCACAATTTTCCAATAATGATGACCCTGAAATACCGCTCTAAACAAAGAAGTGATTTCATTTGTTATTTTAATTTTACCTCATTTATTTTGCCTTTGCCATATTGTCATTACTACCTTTAGGTTATACACGATATGACCATGGTAATGACTTTGCCACATGGAATTACTGCAAAAACAACAATCACAACGACTAAATAGTTAAACTTTCTCTTTGTGCGTCGAACAGCATTAGAGTAATGAGACAAGGGAAAGGGAGCGTGCGGCAAAATAAAACAGCAAACATCAACAACAACAATAAACAATTCTATAAAACTTTATGCTTGCACGATTACAAAGTTAAAAAGTAAGATAGCGCTAAGCTCGGGTATAGCCGAACATTTTATACTACTGCAACTAGAAAGTATTAAAGTCAAGAAGTACTTTTAGGCAAATAAGGCTTGTTAGTTATATGAGGTCTAGAGCGAGTTTTCACCCGATTTTATTCTGAAAAATAATAATAATATAAGAAAAACACGCGCTCTCAATTTTATTAAGATAACTCACATGTTGGCCGATATATGCAGTATAAGGTCACCAGGAAGCTCGAATATTTTTATATTAGGTATAAGGGGCTAAGGGAAGTATTGACGCGATTAAACCCATTTGTAGCACACAGAGATATCACTATCAGAAAATGATTCTCTCTGAATTTCAATTATATATCTCTCACATCCGCCGATATTTTCAGTAAAAAATCAATAAAGTCAATAATCACTGGGTCCACATACTCAGTACCTAGGGACTTGAACATTTTTGGTCATAGATTGGTATACCGCAAATCGTTCAAAGTTGTATCTTGATATAATATGCTTCTTGATTTTTACACTAGAAAGAAAGAATCGGAAGGAATTTAAAAATACGTTATATGAAAGTAGTCCGATTTCGCCCACTTTCGCAATGTTACAAAGTTGTATCTGTGAAATGTTAGGTAGATAATTGCTTCTTGATTTGTTCACCAGAAAGAAATGAATTAGAACGCGAACTTTAAAAATACGTTATATGGAAAGTAGTCCGATTTCGCCTTTCTTTCTAGCGTATTTCACCCAGTTTTTCAAACCTTTTTGCCCAAAGTGGCCTTTGTTACTGCGGTCTCCTGTGTTACAGTTCTACAGGGTTTGTACGGAAAGTAATAAGACTGAGTCGATTGAAAAAATATTGTTGCTCTTGCGATTTTCTAGCTTTGAAGGCGTCAAGGAAGGCATTCTTCGGAATAGCCTTGAGAGTCGAGGTGCATTGTGCTTGGATAAACCACAGATTTTGATAAATTTAACATCTAGCCAATTAAACGAATACTTAGTCGACGGTCTGAGTTCAAAACTTTCTCCAGGTGATCGGAGACAACTGACCAGCTGCTCGTTGGTTAGCTAGGAACGCCCTTTACCGAGTCCAGTCAGTGCGCGCACGCTCCGGCGGAAGAAAATCAGTATTATTACTTTCCGGACAAACCCTGTGTATGTATTTTAGTTTAGTGTTTAGTTATCGCACTTTATAGGTTTTCGGTTGGAGGCGTTTTGGCAGACAATCACCCGGACTTCGACTCGTCTCGTCAACCTGATCGTTAGGTCAGCAAAACTATTATACTCTCTAGCAACATGTTACAAGAGTATAAAAATTGGAAAATGAACTCGCCTTTTGTCTAGCGTAGAGGGGGTGGGTAATTTAGCCAAAGCGGTAGAAGGCTACGACCATAGTGAACGAACGCACAGGGCTACACTCGCTCATATTATTGCCACAGAGCCGCAGCAGGTGTTTTATGAAAGCGCAGAATATTTGTATGTATGTGTCTATAGATAAAGTGACTGTTGCATGGTAAATAATGTAAATAGTTAATGACAAAAAACAACAACAATAATACAAAGCGTATAACAATTTTGCGCATAAAGCGGTAGACGCGCTTGTGTTTTACCAGCGAAAAGTTAGTTGGGAAATGTGGCAAAAGTGAGCGTGGACTGTGTCGTTCTTTTTGTTTAGAACCAACCACCGTGACGAATTAACGTAGGGGAACGACTGGTTTACAAAAAGGGATAGAAAGAGAGAGGTAGAGAGAGAATGTCAGTAATGCTAGAAAACGAAACAAAATCGCAATTGAAGAATTAATTTAGTATTTTATAAATTTGTCTTGCCCTACTTCCTTTTGTCTATTATTTCATTTCCTATTAGCTTTCTTCATAAACAAATAAACTTATTTATAATCATATGCTTCACTCTCAAAGGGAGAAGAATGGCGTAAAATTTAAGGCAACACAATGTGAAGCATGAACGAAACCGAGCTGCTTCTGAAGCTGTTGAATCACAGAAGAGAGCTTACATTTCAACTCCACCTATTTAAATTTATATTAAGAAAAGTCTAATACTCTTTCCTAAATATAAAAGATTTATCCTATTTAAATTTATATTAAGAAAAAAGTTCAATACTCTTCCCAAATATAAAAGATTTCTTATAAGAACTTTATTTTGATCGGTTAGTGCCATGCCAAATTTCATGAAATATTCTCAACTGAAAAGGTTCTCGACTCGACTTTCTGATCATATGTACATATATATATTTTATAGTGTCTCCAACATTTTTTTTTTTTTTTTTTGGTGTTACAAACAGAAAAAATATGTTCTCTCAATTCAAAGAAAAGATAGACATTGCAGTATCCATAGAACAGAGAAACCAAATTAATGTTATGGAATTATAGGATATATTCCAAAGCCTTAAGGTCTACGATAACATAACATGGGATCACTCTTAGACCATGAATAATTTGAGGGTTCTTTCGATCGCTGTCAAAATTTTATGCAGGCCTAGTTAAGTAGCTGTGTAAAGCTTTATTAAGACCTGTGGGATCTTAACTAGCTACAATATCGTAAAGTGTTTCAAAAGCTACTATTACCGATACTCTAGTCTCACTAGCTGCAGAATTGGAACGGGTAGCAGTTCCGTTGACTCGGTGCAGTTTACTACTGGACGATTGGATCTCAGACTATCTCAGCGAGCGTTGGTCAACTCCCAGCAAATCTGAGCCTTCTGGCTCAAGATAAGTAATAAGAGGTTCGCTTTGCAAGACTATTTGGATATTTAACTGGACACTGACCAATCGGGATTCATCCGCTAAGTTACATAAGTTGCTTGGAATATGGTGAGATAGAATCAATCAAGGATAAAAGACCTTGGAGCTCTAACATTAAGACTTCCAGCTGTAATAGCGGAAATAGAAATGAAGCACCTTAACAGAGTTTTGATAGCTCCAATTCACTTTATTGATAGCTGATATGCTACTACAGGAGTCTTTATGTGGCTTCACTAAGGACTGCACATTGCAATATGATCTCCCGGCATCTTAAGCGATTAGACATGATAAGGGGTTAGGCGTAGTTAGAATTGTCAAAAAATTAATTTTTTTTCTTTGCATTTACGTTAAATGTAATATCAGAAAAATATTCCCCGAAAATTTCACGTTGATCCGATAATTAGTTTTTGAGTTATTCGAGAAATAAGAAAGAGAGCTTGGGCACTTCAAAGCGCTAGTGTGAAACTTTAAACGCGATTTTCTCAAAACTATGTTTTTTGAATCGGTGACAACTGTACTCGAAAACCGCTTAGTAGATTATAATGAAATTCATACAGCTTTTAGAATACATAATAAACTCGGGCCTGATCGAAGGATTTTTATTATTTCGAAAATTTCGATTTTTTAAGACGAATTAACTGTTGATCTTTTCGCAAAAATTTAGAAAAAATTTCCTGAGGCCGCCATTTTGTTAATTTTGAAAACAAAATAAAATTCTTCGATCAGGCCCGGGATTATCTATTTATAAAACTAATTTTTTTTTGCCCGATTGTTTTTAGATGAATTTTCAAGGACTTATGCTTGTCACCGCAAGTATCGTTTTTTGGAACTTTGTCAACACAAACAACTATAACTTTGGAAATTAAAATTTTTTTTTTGAAATTTTCGTAAATTCAAGTCAACACATCCTATAATAATGCCATATTACTACTATTGTAAAATAACATGATTTTATAGCAAAAAAAAATACTGAAAACTCTCATTTTTTCGTGCCTCTGACTACCCCTAACCCCTTAAGGGACCAACCATCCA